>CM075021.1:17595179-17612415 GCA_037576675.1 Pangasius sanitwongsei
ACAGGCTGAGTGAGCACAGTCTCGCCGTGGAGAAGGGCCGACACAGGAGAACCTGGAACACAGGAGAACCTGGAACACAGGAGAACCTGGCTGCCCAGAGAACAGAGACTGTGTGCTCACTGTACAAGTGGTGAGATCGAGACAGAGCTGCACTTCCTCCTCCACTGTGAAAAATATCAACACCAGAGAGAGACATCTTCACCGAAAACATCACACACAACATTCCACATTTCTGCAATTTAACAGATGAAGAAAAAACTAAGAATCATTCTGGGAGAAGGAAACACTGCAGCCTTCGCTGCAAAGTATGTATCGGAATGTGAGAGCCTGAGCGACAGCGAGACACCGAGTGTCCTACACACACCCTGAACACACACACCATATTCACACACTCACCTGTCAGGTTCTTGTTATTGTTTGCTTTATGTCTATATATATTTTACTGTTCCTGTTTATGATGTTTGTAATGTTTAAATATGTATATATATATGTTTGGTTTTTTTTTTTGGTATGATTTTTGGTTTAATCTACCTGCACTATTTGCTTTGGCAACAATGTGATTTATAACATTCCTGCCAATAAAGCACTGATGAACTGAACTGAACTTAACTGAAAGAGATAGAAAGAGAGAGGATGAGTGAAGCTGAGATTAGACCAAGAGGTTTCTGAGAGAGAGGGAGAGAGAGAGAGAGAGAGAGAGAGAGAGGCTGAGCTGAGACCAAGAGGTTTCTGAGAGAGAGAGAGAGAGAGAGAGAGAGAGAGGATGAGTGAAGCTGAGATTAGACCAAGAGGTTTCTGAGAGAGAGAGAGAGAGAGAGAGAGAGAGAGAGGGACAGAGTGAGAGCTAGGACTGAGGGAAGAGGGGTAGCAGAGGAAGGCCATGAAAAATTCACTGCATGGTAACCACACAGCACGCGAGCTTTCAGCGTACCGTGATATCAGTTTATATCAAACATCCTCCTTCTCTCTAATGGAAACTTAATAGAATGTGATGTTCCTAATGATTCCTGGTGCCTTATTTCATTTTATTCTTACAGTAATCCTCTACCTATAAAAGAAGTCTCTACTGGGTTCTGCTAGTATTTTATAAAAACCAGAAAATCTCTAGTGGAGCTCACTAGGAATCTGATGGAACCCATTAAACCATTCCTTATTAAGGTCCATTACACAACATACACCATTAGAGATTTTACTAATGGATTGTATTATTTCTTTCCTTTCTTTTTTCATTTGTTTGTTTGCTTGCTTTTTTCTATCTATCTATCTACCTACCTACCTACCTACCTACCTACATACCTACCTAACGTGAGTTTGAATCCCGACAATGCCACGGCCAGGATTCCAAGGGAGCAAAATTGGCTGTGCTCTCTGGGTGGGAGGGGCATTGCTCTCTCTCCCCTGTCAATCACACTGACACTAGCCAATCATGTGCATCTGTGAGCTCATGTATGTGGAAGAGGGCAGATAGCACTTTACTCCCTGTGACGCAGCATGAGCAGTTTTTGTTTTTTAATTTGTTCTTTTGTTGTTTGTTTTATTCAGTTAAATCAGATATTTTCCTACTAGTATTTATTTCCACGACTCCATGATGATAAGGACAATAAACCAAGCCTATTGTGCATATTAAAATGACTCAGTGAGACAGAAAATTGTGCCTACATTATTATGTACAGTATTGTGCAAAAGTCTTAGGCACCCTATTTTTTTTTTTTTTTAGTACAAATTTTGGTCATCACACCAAATATTGACTTTGTTTCATTTATTACTATTTACTGCTCTTTGTAGCATTTTTTAATGTAGAAACATTTAATTTCATTATTTTTGAAGGGATCTTTGCTCTACAGCATTTCTCTACAATATTTCAAGCCACATCCCCAAACCCCTCCAAAGCCACATCCCCAAACCTATCCAAAGCCACATCACCAAAACCCCTAAAACACCACCTCCCCAAACCCCTCCAATGCCACATCCCCAAACCCCTCCAAAGCCACATCACCAAAACCCCTAAAACACCACCTCCCCAAACCCCTCCAACACCACATCACCAAAACCCCTAAAACACCACATCCCCAAACCTATCCAAAGCCACATCCCCCAACCCCTAAAACACCACATCCCCAAAACCCCTAAAACACCACCTCCCCAAACCCCTCCAAAGCCACTTCCCCAAAACCCCTAAAACACCACCTCCCCAAAACCCCTCCAAAGCCACTTCCCCAAAACCCCTAAAACACCACCTCCCCAAAACCCCTCCAATGCCACATCCCCAAAGCCCCTCCTACACCACATCCCCAAACCCCTGGAGCTTTCTAAATGGAAAGGTAACATGATTGACAGGTGAGTAGAAACAGCTTGTCCTGACTGGTTGGGTGTTGGTAATCCATGTCACTGTATTCTTGTGACATTCCATCAAATGATTAAAATGTCTTAATAGCAAGACAAATGCTGTTTATGAATATACACTAGTATGCAAATTGGGCATTTGTTATCTTCCTGACTAGCTAGCTAGCATTTGTTATTGGTTCACATGGGTAGGATTTTAGCATCTCCATGTGCATCATCATTTCATCATTGATTTATTTAGTGATGAAATTCTGCAGCTCAGTGTGTTAAAATATAACATTATACTGACAGCCACCAATAGGAGCTAAATTAGCTAGCTAGTCAGCTTAGTGCATATGTTCTGGGAGAACCACACTGTCTTGCTCTAATTGGACGTGATTGGCGCAAAGCTGATGTTACAAAATAGAATCAATTTTAGAATTTTTTTTGGAAGGAAAAAAGTTTTTTAAGGAAAGTTGAACGCTGTGTTATCAGGGTTCAGGGATAAATTATCTAGCATCAGCTCATCTATCAACACCTCTAACTGTGACTGAAATGAAGTTCAGCCAAGGTTCAATCCGGGAACTGCATTGTCGAGTTCTAAAACGTATGTGGCTACAGAAGATGAGATAAAAAGTATGTTTCTGGGCTTACCTGAGGAAGAACGAGGCTGCAGAGCTGCTTTGAGCTGGAGATGAAGATGTCATCTGGCTGCTATGTCTGTTTCCTTTCAGAGCGATGGAGGGAATAGCACTGACTTGGCTAGAGCGTGAAGTTTCAGATGTCATGCTGTTCTTGTCTGGAACCAGATTCTGGATATTACAGAAATGTAGAGAAATCAGAACAGAAGCTAATAAACACAGATTTTCAGGTGAAAATGATTTTATAGGTGTACCGTTTATATATTATTGAAAGTGGGTCATATTTAGAGTCAACAACTTAAGCTCTTAAAAGTTACATCAGTATATACGTGGGGAAAGTTCCTCATATTCAGGATCAGGTTACGCAGCTGCTCAAGTCAATTTTCTCGACTCCTCAGTCAGATTATTAAAATCACATCATTAAGTTGCGTCTCTCTGATTACCTCCATGTGAAAAAGAAAATCCTGTGGACTTTCATGGCTTCTTGCTCAAACCAATGTTGCAATAATGCGAGAGGTCCAAGATCAGAATGGTGTGTAACTGAGCCACATCTTTAAGGGATGAATACTGATGTAACCCAACGCTCTGTACTACCTCAGTAACATGAAGGTTTGCATGGCAGACTGTGAAAGTAGCTATCGTGAGAAAATCAGCCTAAAAGATTTCACAGTACGCAGCAAGCCTAGCAGAGCAATCGTCAAAGGTATTGCAGAAGAGCTTCTCCCAGAAAAATCACAAAACAGATCAGTAGCAGAGCCACGAGGAAGGGGCAGATGCCTTAAGGCAGACCTCTGAGAGATCGATGTGATTTGAGAAAATCCTTCTTGGTAGAGGTCACTGGGAAATAAATAAAAAAAATAAACCAGCAGAGAGACACAGCTGTTCGCTAATGTGTTTAGTGTTAATAATAAAAACGAAGATTTTTTCAGTTATAGCACTTAACATATTAGAAAGATAAAACCACAACAGGGCAATGCAAGTGTCACTGTGACCTAATCTTGAAATCTCAAGTATTTTTCAGTTATACTTTTACGTTTTTATTTAAACTCCCAGGAAACATTGGCGAGCATTACACTCCTCACTCTGGTGAACACAAGCCGATCCAAGTTATTAGATAACACATGAAGCAACGTATACCTGTGCTGTCTCACATTTCTCACGTTTTTTCCTCAAATATTATTAAATATTTTATCCGTAAAGCACTTTTATCTATAGACATTTTCCCAAAGCATCTTCCCAGAAATCCAGATGTAGATTTAGATCCCTAGTGAACAATCCAGAGGCAACGGGGATGAGGAAAACTCCCTGACCCTGTGTAGACGCAAGCAAGTGACAGGCCTTGTGTCGATTGTCGTTTTTGTGTTGCGAATGTGTATTGACTGCTGCTGTTGTTTCTTGTGCGTGTGGCCCGCCCAGTTACAATGAGAAACACTGGCAGATATAGTATATAGTTTTAAAGCCAACTAGTTAAACACAAAATAAATAAAGCGTAATCAGTGTGTGAATCAGCTTGATTTACTTATGTGCTCAGCTTTACTTGCATTGTTCTCAGATTAGATTAGCAATCAAGCTAACTGTACTAGCTATACACACATACACACACCCACCAGAGGCACCAACAATCTTTGCTACTTCCTTTCAAGCTTTATTTTTCTTGGTAATGTATGGGAGCTAATGGGAACTAATGGGAACTAATTACAAGGACTAAAGTTGTGAGTGGGGAACTAAAGGAACACTGGACCACACACACCATAGGATTGGTCCGAGTAATCATTCTACTCAGGAATTTTCAAAGCAAATGTGGCACTAAAGCTTGTCTGAAATCGCAGCTCTGTATCGCGCACGTACAAAGAAAATGAAAGGTCACCTGTCGCTTTGCTGATGTGAAGGCAGGGTAAGTGAAATTCACTTCCACAGAGTCTCAGTGAAATCTCATCCATCTCTCAAAAAAAAAAAAAAACCCAGCTTTTCTACCCAGTGCTGTCACTCTTGGTTTCTCCTTACTAAATCTTTAAGCTACTGCAGGGGACTGATAAGATCTTCATCAAAGCACCTTCAGAGCTGACCTCGCTTGTGACATAATATTGTTCTACACACTGATATAATTCACAGGATTCGCTCTGGAAGCATCAGTGCACACCTCAATCTCTTTCGCATACGTCAGGAACATGCCCTACATATAACCAGCATGAAACGAACCACACACACAAAAAGCATGACATGTGATCTTCACATTTCTCTGGATGGCAAGCAGCTGAGACAGGAAGCCACGACGGGAATGTAGGGAGCTGAAAACTGGCAGAGCCGTGATCATCTTCTGACAGCCTGACAGAGAGATAACGAGGGCAGAAGAATCTGACTCGCTCACATGGTGGTAGAAATAAGACCCCTTGTACCAGAGAGCAGCTGAGCACACTAATTCACAATTCGTTTCTCTCTCGGTAATTATATCCTCATGTCTGAGTCCGCCATTAGCGCCCAGCAGGGATGGACGTGTCTAGCTCACAATGGACGGCTCCGTTTTCCTCCTAATTAATTTGAACGTGTGTTAAAATGTCTCAGGAAGCCCCCCGGTTGGGGGGGGGATGGGGGTTGGCTGTTAGAGAGAGAGAGAGAGAGAGAGAGAGAGAGAGAGAGAGTGCCGGTGTGGACTGATAAAGGCTCTGCTAGATGAATATTCATTTCAACTAATGTCAAAAATGGTGGTGCATTCATTACAGCTAATTACACAACAAATTACGGACAATGAACAAACGTTATATTAACATTAGACGCTTTAATAACCCTAACACACACGCTGTCTTCTATACAAACACACCTACAGAGCAACCTCACAAAGACATGCATTGTAGACATCTAAATTGTCCGTAGTGTGTGAATGTGTGTGAGAGTGTGTGTGCGATTGTGCCCTGCGATGGGTTGGCACCCCCGCCTTGTGCCCTGAGTTCCCCGTGTAGGATAAGCGGTACAGAAAATGGATGGATGGGTTCCCTAGTATTATCCAAGAGTGCTGTTAAATCCTGGATTCTGATTGGTCAGAAGGTGTTGATTAATTTTCTATAACAGCAGCTCTGATATTAGTGCAGCTGCAAATCACAGGTTTATATCAACGCCCTTGTTGTAATACGTCATCGTTTCTATAGCGACAGCTCGTTCACAGGGACTTTTGTGTAAAAGGCTTTTATGTAAATCATTGATTTGGTGAAGTAAGGAAATGTTTATTTAGCATTTAGGGAAGGAGTCTCCAGTTTCAGCACTGTAACTAAGCTGTAACTAAGTTTTCCAGCATCTTCAGGACAGAGGAGTGTACGCTTTGTGGTTTGTTATTTTGTCTTATTAACTTCAAGAGAGAAAAAAAAGAGAGGCTGCTGAGGTAACGAGTGTTTATAGCTGATTATTGGGTCTGTGGCATGTTCATGTTGCTGGTCATTTCACTTTCATTTCACTGCTTTGGTCTGAGAGATTGGGGTGACTGCCCCAACAAATGCCTCATTCATCTTCATTAAACTCTTTATCCTGGTCAGGGTCTTGGTAAATCCGGAGTCTATACTGGGAATGCTGAGCATGAGGTGGGAATACACCCTGGATGGTACGCCAGTCCATCACAAAGCACAACACACACACACATACACATTCGCACCTACGGGTAATTTAGAGTCACCAATTCGCCTACTGACATGTTTTTAGGAGGTGGAGGAAACCCACATAGACAAATGGAGAACAGACGAACTGGGAACGCTGGGGCTATGAGACAGTAACCCTACCTACTGTGCCAACATGATGCCCTAAGAAGAGAATACAATAAAAACTAAAATCCAGTATATTCCTTTATGTTCTTTAGATGTGTCACACTGCATCCAAGCTCCTCCATTATCATTGTTACAGGAAAAATGAAAGAATAAATATTCAGATCATGTCCTTTTTCAGCATCAGAGCAGTGGCAGGTTAAAACAATTCCAGATGGACGTCAGGTGCCATTTTTTACCCCGCGGTGAGGCCGCTGTGCCATCTGTTGACAATTTGCCATCCTGGCTCCCTCTCGACCTTCACACCAGCCTCAACTTGGGCACTTCAGTGCTCTAAATTAGCCAGCCTGGGAGACGAGGAGCTATTTGACTGCAGGCGATATGCAGAGCTGACAATTAAGACATGAGGCTTATCCTGAAGCACAGACAAACCTGAATGTGTCTCACTTGAAATTCCACTGCAGGTCCGCTCTCAGCAGCTGTCTTGGTGCAAACACACTTCAGCATCCAAAATAACAACCTTCTCTGACCCAAAGCTGAAAAAAATCTCAAGGTCTAATTGCTTTTCCGTCTCTGTGAGAACCTGACTGGCTTGCCTGCACCTCTCCGTCGCCTCTGTAACACCAAATGTACAAAAACTCCTTCCATCTGTGAATCTGTCGCCCTTGTGACAGGACGAGAAGTGACTGCTCTACGTATTACTCATGCACAGAAATACATTTCATACTAGAAGACAGTTGTATTTCATTATATTGTGAGTAAAAACTGTTTTGCTGCTCAGGTGTCGTACTTTATACACATCAACACACAGAGCATCATGACAACCAGCCTGCCAAAAAAAATCAATACGGCCACAAGCTGATAAACGAGTATACGTTATAAAGTTCAGATTTCCATGGAAACCCTGATTCATAACAGTCATAACAGTCTTCGGTAAAAAGGAAAGGGTAAATAATAATAATAATAATAATAATTTCTCCAACGTGCACCTGCCGCCCTGCTCATTTCTATATCTGTAAATGTTTGGCCTAAACTGCTTAGTTCGTAATGAGCTTGAACACACACACACACACACACACACACACACACACACTCTTAATTAGCTGCTTCAGTCCCTACAGCTTCTGTAGAACCCTACAAAAAAAGTGTTTCCTACCAGAAAGCTGATTAGCTGATTAGCCTTAGGCTGTCTCCTCCTTCTCTTATTTCTTTCTCTTTTTTTATGTTTTGTTTTGTGTTTTTTTTTTTTTTCTATATTTTTAGGGTTATTGGGGTCTGAGGTTCTCTCTTCCTTATGTTTTATTTTTTTATGACATTTTTTTGATAATGTTTTATGGTTATGAATTGGGGGCCTCAGGAGCTCAACAGGTTTATCTATCTATCCATCCATCCATCCATCCATCCATCCATCCATCTATCAAAGGGTTATAGATTGGGGACTGAGGTTCTCCCCTCCTCTTTTGTCTATTTCTTTCTTTCTTTCTTTTCGTTTGTTTTAAGGTTATAGACAGGGGTATCGAGGTTCTCTCCTCCTTTACGTTGATTTTATGATCTGCATTTATTTATTGATTTATTGGTTGGTTGGTTGGTTGGTTGGTTGTTTGTTTGTTTGTTTGGTTGCTTGTTTGGTTGGTTGGTTTGTTTTAGGGTTACAGATAGGGTTATAGTTATTGAGGTTCTCCTGTCCTTCTATTCCTTTATTTCATCTTTTTAAATTTTATGCTATTTTCTTGCTATCTGTTCATTTCCTTGCTTTCAGATGCACCAGTTTAGGTGAAAATTGTGTTTTATTGCTACTCTTATCCATATTTTTCTTGCTGCTACTGTGAAATAATGTTCTCCTGTGCGCATCCTCGTATACACACAAATATCATAGAAACAAATGACAAAATAAGGCAGTCACTTGCCACAGTGTAACGTGGCTCAGAAAGACTTCCCTGCAAATCCGTCACTGACTTCCCTGCAAATCCATGAACCGCATTTAAACTGAACTGTGTGTACATGAGTATATAGTTCACCTTTAACATGTCACTTAGAATCATCGTCATAATTTATATCTTCTTCCTGTAAGGAAATGAGGTCAGAGACATCTACCGCTGTGTTGATGGAGCAGAAATTACTTAACGCTCTATATCCTGAAGGCAAGGTGACTTGGTGTCCGCAAGGTCAATGTTGGAGGCTAATCCACTGAATAATGATCCTGAACTAATGCTAAGTCACTCAATCAGCAGACCAAGGGAAATGCTTTTCATTAAATATTAATATTAGTTGTTAAAAGCTTTTATGTTCCAAGGGGCAAAGAAACATAAAAGAATTCCCAACCACAGCTGATTAATGGATTTTTAACCACTCAGAATAAAATCTCTAAATCTTATGAACTAAAGTTTGCGTGACCAAATCCGATGTGTCTTATTTTATTTTATTTTACATTTCATCATTTATGAAAATAAACCAAAAAAGTTTGGCTCATTCAGACGTTTTTCCTCGTGAATAGATGGCATGTCACACAGCTGAAAGATTTACACTTTTTCCATTAGAGTTATTCGATATTTTTTGCTGAGGAGTTTATGTTGAATGCCAGCAACCTTTGCTGAAGGACTCTGTAGGCCTACACCTGAACCTGACTCCTGATAAAACAATATGTTTAACCTGTGAGTTGTATAAAACAAGGCCATGTGGAGTGAGTGCAACTCAGCGTTTCAGCCTTGGGAGGATATGAAGCTTTGTAATGGCTCTATTACACCTGGTCACGAAGGGTCACAACACAAGTTTAATATTTTACACAATGCCTGAAATGGGGCTGTAAATAATTTTCTCTTTTGAGTTCCCAGATTTCTTTTTGTAGCAGCTCGTCCATAGTTGACTCTCTTGAATAGCAGAAAGTGTGTGATCCCGCATTATAGCCATGCCCCCAAGTACAGCCTAGGGCTGTGATTGGTCAGTGACTGCATTTCAACTGACAGAAGTGCAATGCACTACAACCCCCTCCATACCCAAGTACATGCTTTGTGATAGAACACCCACATTTTGGTGCAAGAAGAAGAAGAGATGATTCACAGGACACCTCCTTGTCCTGACTGGATAGATGTTCCTACTTGCAGTTCTGGTTCTTACCTGCGATTGTTGTTGCTGATGGGCTCTACTGACAGTCGTCACACTCCACACCCCCTCCAGATACTGCTGAGCGTACATGGGTAATGGAGTGACTGTAGCATGGCAGCTCGGCTTTATGTCCATGCCAGCAGCACCCGACTTGATCCAGCCCATTTCCTTATGCTTGATACCAGCCACTGGTTCAACGTGGTACCTTGAGGGGTGTTGAACGTTGGCAGACGAGGAACCCTGGTTCACCCAGGAGGGTCTCGGTGAGGATGCACTGGAGAGAGGAGCTAGCAGGCCAGAGGAAGGTCCACACTGCAGGTTAGGGGTACCATCAAGAGCCAGACCCAGGGCTGAGTGAAGAGCCAGGCGTCGTAGCTGGTGCAGAGGAGTTCCACACACTTCACAGCAGCTTTCAGCACCCTGACCCCCTGGAGGCCATTCTAGAGCATGGAGCTTATCAAGAAGGAGGCCTGCAAAATTTGGGTCCTGCAAGAAATACAGAGAAAGTATAATTAGATTTTAAGGTTCTACCTGAAAACCCCTAAGGATATTTGGTTTGTCTTTTTTGAAAGAACACAAGCGTATTTATAGAGATAGAACAACTAACCATGCAAAGAACCCTTGAGGAACCCTACTGTTGTCATTTTGACTCTTTGCAACCATTCAAACACAAATATACTTAATCATATGCATGTCAGTGATTATATAAATTTTTTTCTATGGACACTTGTATTCCTGCTGATGGTCCACAGCTGCTTGCCTATTTGGATAAATGTTATTGGTCCTTATGCTAATCATTTAGAATTTGGTGGTTCACACCACCTTGTCCTAATTGTTTAGACATTTGTGATTCAAACCCCCTTGTCCTAATTGAATAGACATTGATCTACACCACCATGTTCTAACTGTTGGTCCACACTGGTCAGACGTCGGTGACCTACACTGGTTAGACGTTGTTGGCCTGCACTGGTTAGATGTTGGTAGCCTACACTGGTTGGATGTTGATGGTCCACACCCTCTTGTCCTAATTAGTTAAATATTGGTGGTCCAGACCCACTTGTCCTAACTGAATGCACGTTTGTGGTCCACAACCCCTTATCTTTGTTGGTTAGGACCACGTCATTCATCAGAAGTTTCTCCTGTAAGGGAAACTTCGTAAACTATAATTTTTTTTAAAAAAAGTTCTGACATACAAAACACTGCATGCATTTTAAATATGCTGCCTTCCTTCAACACCCAAAGCCAATAAAGCTAATAAAATAAAAGCAAAGGAAGACTATAAATTCCGCTTATAAATCAGTAGATGATTGTCTTTACAGGACAGCTGAGTAAGATGTGAATAAAACTATTATACAAGCAAAGAGATCAGATAAATTAGACCTGTGGAATCTGTTTAACTGTAATAACCCCAGAAACCTCATATTAGCAGAAAATGTCAGGTGCTATCTGCACGGAAAGGTCACTAGCTAAGGAATTAGATCATTTCTCTGCACGTTTTGGTTCAGAAAATAGGATACTATCAGTGTTTCACCCCAACAGTGCTGCTGTGCAGATTTCCCCAGAGATGTCTAGCTGATCTTAGGGCTGCAGAAAAGCTGAGCAAGAGGAAAATAAATAAAGAATAAAATCAAGCACCTTATGAGAAAAGTCAGATGCAAAAGAAGATAAGAATATGTGCAAAGGCAGTGGGAAGAGATAACCCATTTGCCCTCTAAAACTAGTTACATTCAATGGAGAAAAGAAAAAAAAAACGTATAGACAGAGTACTGAAAAATCAAGAACACATAAAGTAGCTCTGATTAAAAAATCTAGACTTAATGTTAATGTTAAAGTAATCAGTGTTAATAATGTTAATAAATCTTCATAAATTGACTTAATGGTGTACTTAATGGCTGAAAGTAAATTAATAGCTTAGGCTAAATGGCTAAGTTCAAAATGTTTTTAATTATTATTTTAAAAAATATTCCCAGTACTCCACAATAACAGTTGGCAAAAATCTAACTGACTGAGAACTTATGGCCAATTTCTGTAAGTGATACATTAAAATGGGGTCACAGGCCCAAATCAGTTGAGGAACACTAGAGTAATTGTGTGGTGGCCTGGGAAAACCTTTCGTATGCTTAAATTTTGACATTTTCTACTTTATGTAAACTACAGGCTTTCTTGAACTGGAATGGAACATGTAGCTTGCCGTAAACTAAAGTAAAGGGACAGAATGTATATATTTATAACCTAATCGACTTAAGGAAAAGTAACATTAATGCTAAAGTAAGGTTACAACAGAAAATGAGTTCTGACTTCGATTAAAAACATTTTAGGCCACACCCACTTTCCATATAAATCCAATCGAGTTGTATAGATATATATAGATATAGAGTTATATATTGTTGTTGCTTTACATGCCTTCCCTACCATAAATGTTGAAAAAGTTTATTGTGAAGATCAGCCAGTTAGCAAGAGGGCATTTTTCTGAGTAGAGCAAATCAAGTGGAGTAAAAACACCAAAACCATGTTCCCGTGTAAACCAGTAACACTTTGCCTTCATAACTAACTCTTGGTATTTATGATAGAGTAGGCATGTAAAGCAACAACAATATTTAACTCTATGTCTGTTTAGTGCTCGAAACGCTTGGATTGATATGAAAAGTGGGTGTGGCCTAAAGTGTTTGTAATCAAAGTCAGAACTCGTTTTCTGTTGTAAACCTACTTTAGCATTAATGTTACTTTGTCTTCAGTCGATTAGGTGATGTTCAGCTCCGTCACATCTCTCCCATTCCAACCTACTCTAAATTACTCCACACCGTAGACAGATTCATGATTGAGACATTGAATAAAGCCCCCTTTCGCCCGTCCACAGACACAGCTAGACGCCATATTGCGATGTATTGTATTTCCCCCAGTTTTTATTGTTCAGGAGTAACAGGGCGGGCCGAGGAGTCACGGTTATTGAGTGCTTTTGTCTGGAGTGCGCTGTAGGGGAGTCCGAATAAAGCCAGCATGCCAGACATCTGCAATCTGCTTCAACCATAACGGCATGCATCACAACCTGTTAGAGCTAAACTTCCAGCATGGCCCATACCTGAGACATGTTACCTACTGTTTGTGTTTGGGTGGAATCAATACATGTCTTTATAACGTACCTTTCAAAAATGAGACAAAAGAATTTCTGACGAATGGCCTTTAAAAGGTCAGTCAATAATGGAGCTGTAAAGTGATTTCATTATTATTCCATGATGCATGATATTTGCAAAAAAATAAAATATTACCATTATGTAACTATAAAACAGGCAAGAAAAGTGAATCATAAGCCATTTTAAAAAAAATCTGTAACAATGTATTTCTGAGTAAAACATGTTTTTCATTAGCTACACTCTTTTAAACCCTTAATGGTTCTTCAGTTGTTCCCCAGTGAGACCCTTTAAAAGCTCTACAGAGGACTAGCAAAAGCCAAAAGAGTTAAACCAAAAGTACCAAAAGAGTTCCGGGTTAAACCAAAAGTACCAAAAGAGTTCCAGATTAAACCCTTTTTGGAGCCTAAGAACCCTTAATTATCCAATGAACCCCTGAAGAAGCCTTTTTATGAGTTTACCAAGTGCCAAGAGCTCCTGGCAGGTTCTAGGTGTTAAGAATAATATAGTGAGCAATAATTTGGAGTTTGTACTGCACACTTACCCGGTTAATACACACAGTCTTAAAAAAGGGTTCTTCAAGGGTTCTTCAAGGGTTCTTTAAGGGTTCCAGAAGAGGAACTGTTTCTGATAGGAAAACGCTTAGCTGTAGGATAGAAACACTAATGGAGGGACAACCAAAGAGCCCTAAAGTGTTCTGATTTTTTTAAAGAGTGTATGTGCTCTCTATAAAAGAAAATATAACTAATAAGACAAATATGATTAATAATAACGGTATAAATATGAAATGATTAAATAATAAATGATACATATTTTCTCTGACCCTGTGTGCAAGGTGACATCATGAAAAATCAAAAGGCTTCACTTGCTGATAGACAAAAACAGAGTTATACAGTGTTCAGCCTTAAAAATCCCGCATCTGGAACTGATCTCTTACATTTTCATCATGAACATCGAAAATGTTCCGGTTTCTTATATGGAGCTTTAAGGATTTGGGACTTTTTTTAATAAACGCCATGGACTTTAAAGTGGTAAAGAGCATCTGACCAGAATATACTGTATAGACAGACACACACACACACACATGTGCACTTTAACAGCCAGAGTGTCATCTGTTTCCCAAACAGCTTCTGGAGCTAGTGTCAAACACTCAGAGGTCAGGAGCTCATTACTCATGAGTCAGTGGTGTTCAATGAGCCGGGGCCTCCAGGGCACCGCCCCACGTGTGTCTGCTCTGGCCCCTGAGTTCGGATAGACGAGGCCATGGACAACGAGGCACACTTTGCGAAGGTTTTCAGTGAAAACCTCCCCGACCGAGTGGCGCATCCACCACCTGTGCTGCTCTTTTCACTGCCAGAGAAACACAATAGAGAGGCTGGAGTGTGCGAAATGGTTGATATACTGTGCCAGCTGTGAACATTGTAAACTTCCTGTTCCTGAGTCGTCATCCAAAGTCTTCATACCACTAATATCCATATAGCTTTGACAGAGACTCTCTGTAGGTTCATGGAAATGCCACACGGGTGGAGAAAAAGAAATGAAACACTGCGTGCTCGTGTGTTTTCATAACCAGAGACTGGTTCTAATAAAGTCTGCAGAACCTGAATGATGTATGAACTTAAAGTGTAGCTTCATTTCTCCCTCGGTTGCCTCATCTACGCTGCAGCCAGAGGAAAATTATATGTAAATGACAATTTTCTGTTCTGTTAGACTAAATTAAATTCCTAAAAATAGGTTGTAAATAGAACAAAGCAGGTAGAAGCATAAGCCTTCAAAAACAACAAAAAAAAAAGAAAATGCAAGGGAAAAAAACGAAAGAAGGTAGATGAAAAAAAAAAACAGGAAGGAGGTACATGAAGAAGCATGACATCTGCCCCCCCCCCCCAAAAAAAAAACCCTAAACAAACAAAAAAGTTAGGCAACAAGAAGAAACATACATTTCTAAAATAATAATAATAATAATAATAATAATAAAATATAAAGAAAAATAAGTCAGATAAAGAAGTGTAAAAATTTCCTGCAAAAAAGAAAATACAAAATAAAAATGAACGGAAAATAGCAAAACAAACAAGAGAAAGAAGAAAGCGGTCAAATAAAAGTGTGCCCCTCCCAAAAAAGAGAAAGAAAATATAAAAAAGAGAAAGGAATCGGATGAAAAAGGATAAGCTTTCCCAAAAAAGAAAGAACGTACAAAAGAAAAATGAAAGCATGTGGACATAGAAGTGTAGAAAAATAGAAGAAAAAGGAAAGCAGTCAAATAAAGAAACCTCAGCTTCTTTTTAATGAAAAAAAATGTAAAAAGAAGAAGAAGAAGTTCCATTTATATACTGCCTTTCTGATGCTCGTTTGCCATAAATAAATAAATAAATAAATAAATACATTTCTGTACTTTAACTGATTCACCGGATTTCTTTTATTTCGTCAGTCTTTTCTGTACTTTAACATCCTCACCCAGCCATACTGCAGCTGAATAAAAGTAAGTAATGTATACATTATGTAAGAATCTATACATTATTTATGAGAAGCTTATCTCTACTTCTCACACACTGTGTCTGCACATTTGCACTGCAGCGTGATTATTCAGTTCTGAGTAAACCAGCTACAGAAATATGACGAGCTACACTTTATAACCCCGTGACCGTTCCCAACCTGCTGCGATCTCCCGTAGTCCTACAATCGATGATTGAGCGCAAAATACAAAAACGATTTTTACCTTGTTGTGATGTTGCCACGTCCGACGCGACCGAGCTCTTGTCTTTACTGGATGTGTTGTGTGTTACTCTGACAGACTGCTGTGCCTGTTTCTCTACAAAACTACAAAAAAAGTGTCTGGGAAGCGAGAGAACTGCAGCTTCTTACGCACTAAAAACATAAATCACTTCACACCATAAACAGAGTTTGTCCTTTATAAGCGCAGAGGCAGATGGAATATTGGGGACGGGGTCAGGGTCATAATTAATGCCTGAATTTGCAAACGGCTTGAACTCCTGGAATGTGAGCGCTATACACACATAGTTTATGACTGTAAAAACAACTTCTAGGACTCAAGGGCATTTCTAGTGCTCAAGCTCAAGTTCAAGGTAACATAATACACAAGTCAAGATAGATAGATAGATAGATAGTTTCATATAACATGCAACGTATATTAGCAATTAACACAGTGCAAAGAGACATCAGTAATAAAGTGCTGAATTCCAAGGAGCAGAAGGACAACATCAGAATAGCAATAAAAAAAGTGCAAAACTACAACAAGGTGCTGAGTAGCAGCAGCAGTTGTTCATTCATTCTGAGAAACTAGGGGTGCATCCTGCTGGGTAGAGAATGTTATGGTTGGCCTAGGGATAGAGCTGGACTAGGGTTATGGTTTAGCTAGAGTTAGGATTGGGTTAAAGTTTGCACACAGTTAGACTTTTCCTAGGGTTAAGATAGGGCTATGGTTAGGATGGGTCTATGTTATGTACGGGCTTGTGTTACGTTTGGGCTAGGGTTAAGCTAGCATTAGAGTTGGAGAAGAGGTAGGGTTTGCTTAGTGCTAAGTTCAGGCTAGGATTTGGGTTGAACTAGCATTAGGGTCAGTCTGATGTTAGATTAGGGCTAGGGTTAGGATTGTGATAGGTTTATGGTTGAGCTGGGTAAAGTGTGGCTGGGGTTAGGATTGGGCTCGGGTCTGGAGGCTAGGGGTTTGGAGGCTAGAGGTTAGGGGTCTGTCCAGGGTTACAGTCTGGTTTTAGGGTTTGGTGAGGGTTATGGTTCAGCTAGGGTTAGGGTTGGGCTCCATTTTGGGTTGAGCTAGGATGAAAGTTTGGCTAGGGTTAAAATTCAACAAGATTCTGTTTTGACTCTTATTTTACATCCTCTTGACATCAGTATTGATTAAAGCAGTCTATGTCTCTATGACAGACGTCTATTAATGTCTGTCAGTTTATATCAGCTTTAATGAACAGCACAAGCAGGTGCAGCCTAATGAACCCTGCTCTTAAGCAAAGTGTTGCATACTGTAATGTTTTCCTGCTGTTACACACCTGCATCATCTCATCGTGTGCATGGTGTCTGAGTGGTGAGTTCAGTCAGGTGATCTACAGCAGAAAAACACCGAGCTGTACGAGTGGAACATGACAAAACTCGGCTGGAGTTACACATCCACACTGCACAAGTTACACAGCCACACTGCACAAGTTACAAGTTACACATCCACACTGCACAAGTTACAAGTTACACAGCCACACTGCACGAGTTACACTCCACACTGCACGAGTTACACATCCACACTGCACGAGTTACACATCCACACTGCACG
>CM075021.1:17616410-17632363 GCA_037576675.1 Pangasius sanitwongsei
AACCTCTACATAACTAATCTCTATCTAACTAACCTCTACACAACTAACCTCTATCTAACTAACCTCTACATAACTAATCTCTATCTAACTAACCTCTACACAACTAACCTCTATCTAACTAACCTCTACATAACTAACCTCTATCTAGCTAAGCTCTACATAACTAGCCTATATCTAACTAACTTCTACATAACTAACCTCTATCTAACTAAGCTCTACATAACTAACCTCTACACAACTAACCTCTACATAACTAACCTCTACCCAACTAACCTCTATCTAACTAACCTCTACACAACTAACCTCTATCTAACTAACCTCTACCCAACTAACCTCTACATAACTAACCTCTATCTAACTAACCTCTACATAACTAATCTCTATCTAACGAACCTCTACATAACTAACCTCTTTCTAACTAACCTCTATCTAATTAACGGCTATCTAACTAGTCTCTACATAACTAACCTCTGAGTCTGTAACTTTCTAATCTTAACAAACTGTAAACAGACAACATTGTTCGTTTTTGTTCATCCTGATATCAGGTGTCAGGTTCATGGATTTCCCTCAGCAACTTTTAAAGTTTGGGTGTTTGGATAAATAAAGAATAAAACACTTGGGAATGTGCTGTTATAGGGAAATATATCTGAATAAAATAATAAAGAATCCATTTTTAGTTTTTTTGTGGGGTTTTTTGTTTACGCATTTTTTTATTTAGAGTGTTTAATTTCAGCATTTTTTTTACTTTTTTTTCTGGTTACAGATTTTTTTACATTTTAGATTAAAAGGGTTTTAAGGGCTAAATGTTATTTTTAGATTTACTGTTTTCTTTATTTCAGAGTAAAAGCATTTTTCTAGCGAGAATAGTGTTTAAGCTTACAGGTCTTCAGGTCTCTAAGGCTCCTCACGCTCTTTAATGGTTCTTTTGGTTGTTTGGTGGTTTCAACATCTGCCAAAGAGACATGCTCAGTTTTATGGCGGAAAGTATGAAACGTTGAGGGAAATTTTAAATATGGACACTTAAAATTGTTTGTTTTGTTTTTTTTTATCAGAAGCTGTCGAGGTGTAGAAACCGTAGAAAAGTAAGTGGCATCAGACTAATTACTGAAGAGACGAGTATTTGGATTTTATTAGCATAAAACACCTTCAAAGTGACTGCCAGTCGAGCTGCTGGTGCTTCATTAATATTCATGTGAGACTCAGTACGCTCGTTGTTTCGTGCTGTCGTTTGTACCTGTTTGTGTTTTTGCTGACGATTAGTGGAACGTGTAATTAGCTTGCTTTGTTATTACTCTCCTCCTGTCATTTATATTTCTCTATTCACTTGTGTGCATTGGAGCAAAGCTGCAGTAACAGGCGCAGCTTACACAGGCGTGTCTTTATCTGAGAAAGCACTGTTCTCCTGATGAAAAAAGTGAAATAAAACGCAAATCTAGTGAAAAAAAAACAGAACTTATTATACGGGTATTATAACAGTTATGGAGGTCAGGGCAGGTCCCGTTCCTCCCAAAATCTAAAAACAAGCAGCGTGGGTGACGTGTCAATGCCACGTTCCATAAACAAGACAAAAAAAACTGCTTGTTTTACACACCTCGCAGCAGGTCCTACGCTTTTTACAGCTCTGTTGTGTTTTTAAATCAAACATTCCCGACCTCCAGCCGGCTAACATCAAACCCACGTTTCCACTCCGCCCTCTCTGTCCTGCTGTCATTTCCTGTTTTGACAGGAAATAGTACCTCTTTTAAAAGATTTTTTAAAAAAACAACCCTGATTTAACAAGTTTTTACATCTGTGTCCCATCCATATCAATTACATGGATGAGTGCAAAAGTTAAGAGACCCTCTTGGGTTTTAATGGCAAAAAAAACTATTTATCTACTAATAAGAAAAAGAAGAAGAAGAAGAAGCATAAGAATAGTAATAATAAATAAAACAGCATTTCAAAACGTGAGGCAAAAATAGACATTATTAGAGAAAAAGAAACCAAAAATTTTAAAGAAAAATAATGTGAAAAGAGTTTTTAAAGCGTTTAAAGTTAAACGCTTGAATATTAAAAAAAAAAAAAAAAAAGTTACACATTCAAGGGGATGAAAACTTTTGTGATGATGTCACTCATATGGACGCCCATACATTTTAAATGGATAAAAAGGAAATTCACCACTATTTATGTTAATAATAATTAAAATTAATCACTGGATTAATTTTTTAAAAAATGGCTTCCACACTTATTATGCAGCAGCACATAAAATAGCACTTGATCCAGCACAAATGATTTTAAATTTTATTTTATTTTTTATACTGACAGTTAATTGGGTGCACCACTTTGATGTGATCTCTTGGAAAGAAAAGCAGAATGACGTACGGTTTGAAGGATAAGCTGACCGAGCACTCACCTGCTACGCTACAGTTTACTCAATCCTACATCACGCAAGAAAAAGGCATTCAGTTGCATTAATATGCCTCTCTTTTACTCAGGCTCCACCCTACACGTGTAAATCTCATGTAATTTCAGAATAGCGCTTGAGTCCTCACTTAAATCCTCACTAAGCACGCTTTACTCAACTCCGAATGCATTCCAGTTTATCCAAAAACCTGTAAAATGGCCGACGTTACCAACATTGCTGGCTCGCCGATACTGACAACAGATCATTGTTAAATGGTAGAGTGAGCATCACATCTCACTACTGAATTATCTCTCTCTCTTCCACATCTTTACAATGTTTTACTGGGGGGAACTCAGCCATAGATACACAGAAAAAACAGAAAAGGTCAGAGGATGGACACGTACAATACCATGACCAAATGTGGCACTGACCTTTAGCTCACCCTTGGTAATGAACTCATAATGCTATTAGAGCTCTTTGTTGGTGGCGTCTGAGTTTAAAGCGCCGTAATGAAGCAGTGTGCTTGGTCACAAGCCATAACCCAGTGGTAAAGACTTCAGGAATGTGTGTACAGCCGACCCTTTTGTTCTTCACCACATAAATTGTATTGACGTGGCTTTGTGGGCTCATTACCTCATGGACAGAATGTGAGTTTATAGTGGAGCGGAGCTCATTTCCTCTGCCTGATGGGGAGGTGAATGTGTGTGTGTGTGTGTGTGTGTGTGTGTGTGTGTGTGTGTCGCCGATATGTGTTTCCTGTGCACAGTGTGTGAGAGCTAAAACCACATGTTCGGGGTTATTTAGAGAATCACTGTAGGGATCTGTTGAAAGGCATATGTCAAATCTCATGACTCTTCACGTCTTTGCACAAACTACAGCGCTGTTGAATCCTGGATTCTGATTGGTCAGAAGGTGTTGATTAATTTTCTGTAACAGCAGCTCTGACAGTAGTGCAGCGGCTACGTACAGGTTTATATTAATGCACTTGCTCTAATACATTATCGTTTCTATAGCAACAGCTCATTCACTGGGACTTGTACGGTGGACTCTCAACATATCCGATTGTAATCGTTGGCATGGTGAAGTTTTCCGTAAGGAGACGTTTATTTAACATTTATGGAAGGAGTCTCCAGTGTCAGTGTTTTGTAACAGTCAGAGGTAAAGCTGTAACTTTACGATTTCTATACAGGAAATTCTTCAGGACAGATAAATTAAAAATGCTGTATATATGTGGAAGATATGCATTATTGCTGCTATAAAATGGATCTAAATTGATTAAAATAAATACAATATTAATGTATTCATTATTTTAATAAAGATAAAATATTAACCTTCATCATAAAGATACACATGACAGTCCTGATCAGTTGAATCATAAAGATAATAAAATAGTCTTCTCTCTTCTCTCTACATAAAAAAGCATTAATGTCTTTTCACTAGTTTTGACATAAGCTTTGCATATAACCTCTAGCATTGAGGTGTACAAGATTCTTATGAATGTGTTATGAAGCCCAATGTAGGCTATCTTCAAATAAAATGTTACCATTCTATAAAATGCATACACCAATGATTCAGAGAAAAACTGTCCATCTACACCAACCAGTTGAAAATCCAGGGTTTTTTCTACATTTTCACCAAACATCAACATTTTATGCCTCAGTCTGGACTGACAGCAGATCTGAAGGTACAGCGGCGCGCAGGCTGCAGTGTATTGGAGAGATAAGAAACTTCAAGAAAGTTAAAGTCTGATAATCTGGCAGCACAAAATGGCAATAAAATGATAGTGTGCCATGTGACTACATCAAACAGGAGCTCACATAAACAGTTTTGTGTTTGCAGGAAAAATCTCGGAGCTGATGGAGGATCTACGACTTGAATTTTATCCCGACGTTCCCACACAGCAGTCTTCAGCTGTTCTGCTTTACGGCTCCGGTAGCTGGAATGGAGCGAGTCTGATGGGGGCTGTAAAGCTGGGCTGAGTTTAAGTGCTTCTGCTTTGACCAGGCATGTGGGGCCTCTTAGGGTTTAAACTAGCACGTAAAAGCATCGTGGCAGCGTAATAAAACACACTATTGAGCATCGTTCTTAGTAC
This sequence comes from Pangasius sanitwongsei, assembly GCA_037576675.1. NCBI lineage: Eukaryota > Metazoa > Chordata > Actinopteri > Siluriformes > Pangasiidae > Pangasius > Pangasius sanitwongsei. Next base: position 17,620,886 of record CM075021.1, read on the forward strand.
GGTAAGTACAGCAGTCCGGACTTTATTGTTTAAGACAGCACAGGCACGGAGGAGTAGAGTAGGTATAAATACAGCAGCTCAAGGACAAGAAAGGTGGGAAGACTTAAAGGAATAGCAGCGTTTGGTAAACTAAATTTCCAGCCACTGTGTCTGTAGCGTACATGTGATTACCCGTTCACTTCAAACTCATTTGGAAGTCCAACTGCAGCTCAGTCATTTTCTTTTCAAATGTGTTTTTAAATGAAGCTCTAAGGCTGTATAATTGCTTTATTCAGAGATAAGATACCTTTTTAAAAGGAAGAATTTGTGGTTATGTGGTAGTGTCTCAGCGTAGTGGTGTGGCTCTGATGGCTCATGGACACATCAAAACATTCAGGAAGGTGTAAAGTAATCACTCCATAAGCTCTGATGAAGTTAATTATAAAAGAGTACGAGCAAACACATCCATTTCCTTCGTTATTCACGCAGCCCTAGTAGTGTTTCTGAACGTCTTAAGTAGTGATTTGTCGAGTGTTTAAGTAAGGAATAAATCACTGATCATGCACTTATAGGAAACTAATCAACAACTGGGTGGTGGGATGAAGCGGAGATACTGTTAGCACACCAAATGTTGATTATTTTCCCACAACAGCACATCCCTAAGTGCTTTATTCCTCTTAAACCACAGAAATCTGCCAACGATTACAATTATTTATTAACCAAAGCATGACACATCATACATTTTATCAGTGTATTTAATTACATTTAATGTTGTAGAACATCCACAGAGCAAGTTAGTTCCTGTTTTCACTTATGTCATAGCAGCTGTAAACAATCATTCCCTCACCAGCTTCAATTTTTTTTCTCTTTAAGACAAAAAAACAACGCAGCTTGTCATGTCACCAAGAAACCACATCTTCCTCTGTCCTGGAGATGTCAGAAAACGTAAAGTTACAGCTTTACCTCTGACTGTTACAAAGTGCTGACACTGGAGACTCCTTCCAGAAATGTTACATAAACATCTCCTTAGAAGGAGAAAACTTCACCATATAAACGATTACACACCTCTTTTCATCCGAACAAGCTGTTACTATAGCAACAATAAAATAACATAAACCTGTGATAAATTACTCAACACCTTCTGACCAATCAGAATCCAGAATTCAATTTGATTTGGTGTAATTTGATTTACATGACATTTATGCTGCACATTTAGAGATAGAGAGGGAGAAGAAAAAGAGTCCATGACTAATTATCTGAAATTTATCGACTGTAATGTAAAGTAACTATGATTATTAGATTTAAGATGTAGATGTTAGTGACATCTACGAGAGCCAAGTCTGATTTTTATTTTATTTTATGTTATTTCGAGGTGAAGGACAGCTGGTTGATGGAGGTGTTGACTCAGTGACAGAGCTGAATTAAAGCTAGTGAAACCCCAGCATTGATCTGCTTCACGGCTCACTTATCCTGTCATTCAGTGTTTTCCAGCGCAGCTCCCTCGGCTTATCTATCCCATACCTCCACTGATTCAATCCCCCCGTCCGTCTCTTCCATCGCTCCTCAGCTCTCCTCCCCCCCCCCGAGGCACCGGCAGCCTCACTCACACTCCCATTCCCTCGACTAAATGACAGGCTCTGATGGTAGCAATTACAGACCTCTCTATCTCCCACCTCACTCCTCTTTTTATCCCCCCCAACCGTCTCTCGCTTCTTTTTTGTTAGTTTTGTCACTTCTTCTTTTTTCCCCTCTGACCGCACAACTTCTCCATTTCTTCCTTTCATTCTCGTGTCCCTCGGTGTTTTCTTCGTGGTTTCCTCCTCCCTCTTCCATTTCCCGGAGTCTTATTGAACGGAGAGAAAAGAGATACATCTTCCAAAGGCGATGTGATGAATCTAAAATGATGAATCTTCCGCAAATCCACTCCTGGCAGATATTAAAAGGAATCTGACGCCTTCTCACCACCCCTGTCACTTTTTCCAATTCCTAACGTAATGTCACCATGCTTCATTTTTTAGCAACAGTTCCTGTGAATTTTACGTGACTCCTATCTCCATAATGCATTATAACTGCATTATAATGTACAACTTCTTCTACAGAACAGACAATAACTTATAATGTCTGACATATGTCTGTATGAATACCCATAAACTGTAATAGTGACATTTATCTCACTATATGAGTTCAGAACGTCAAGTTACATAAAGCATTATAATAACTGTTCCTAAGAACACTGTAGATACAAATATTAGAATGGGACTATAATATTCTGCATGTGATAATGCATGACCACCTGTATGAATCTTATATTCATAATGCATTATAAATGCTTGTTTAACATGTTATACATAATAGCTTATAGTATCCAACGTTAGACTGTATGAATGTTTATAACTAGTTATAGTTACATTCACACACACACGAGTACTTTCATAAAATATATCAAGTGACATACCGCATTATAATCTTTTCCTAACAACACTGTGACACTGATGTTGTAATGCACTATAACACAGACTCTAAGTATTGTATCTGTATTATAAGTTATAATGTATTATTAAACATTCCTTATAATATAAACATAAACCATGTTTATGTTAGTGGTTATAAGTAGTTAAAGACACATTCATTATACTTTATAACACATGCGTATATGACTTACACAGCCTGACATTATAACGCATTATAATATCAGTTCATAACAGCATTCCTCATATAGACCGTGCCTGGCATAAGTCTGTATAAATATCCATAAATACTAATGGGAACATCGACAATGTTCTTTTGAACAGGTATTATAATGCGTCATATAGTCTGACATTATATGAAGTCATAATGTAACAAGGCTTTAAAATGGTTTATGACTGTAAATATCCAACAAATCTACTCATAAGCAATTATACAGGCATTATAAGGCATTACGAATGATACAGCTTTATGCATATATGTTATGAATACATTTATATGCATTATGAACAGGAAGGGTTACCAATGAGCATTTTCAGATATCGTATTTGCAAAAACTGGAGAGAAATGTTTCTTTTTTTTTCAGAACTGAAGGAAATATTTTTTTGTTCTGTTGGCGAAAACACTAAACATCAAGAATCTGAAGATCAAACATGAATAAAACAATAGTGAAGGTTTAAATGATCATAGTGCATCATAGGATGAAAGTCAAATTTGTGTTCAAAAATTTAGCGTAATACAGGAACTATTTCACAGGAAGGATTTATTTATTTATTTATTTAAGAAGTGTTACTGTTTTTAATTTAAACACACCATGCATGTATATGGCACATAATAAAAATACCGCATATTGTACATAATATCTGCTCTCTGCATATCCACGGCCCTGAAGCGGAGCCTCTCTGATGACGGTACAGCCGGCTGATCAGTCGCTCCATTACACAGCCCACTTCCTCCACGTGTCTCCACTCCACAGCCTCATCAGTCATCTCGGATTAGAGAGCCACCGCTACTCAGGAGTGATGAATGCAAATTCGGGCGCTGATCTCAGCGCCAGCTGCAGCAGAGCTTCCGCTCTTTCCACTCCCATTCGCCGCAGAATCAAAGGTTACTCTTATTAGCTTGGGTTTGTGAGAAATATCGCTAGCATGGTGGCCTTTAGCTTAAAAGCCAGGACTTTCAAGAAACAGTGTGAGGTAGCTGAAAGGTGAGGAATAGTTAGCTAATACATTTTTTTTTGCACAGTATATAGAGGTCTTGCTCAGAGAAGCCATGAGTTTCGTCTTCGCAAGCAAATTTCGTGCTTCAGCATGCACTCAGATGGGCTGATTTGCATCTGTCCCGACTGCTGCTTGATTGTTCACCAGTGTACTCCAGCTCGCAGGTGGAAATCATTTATTTATGATTCATTAATTCAGTCCGGATACCTGCGAAAGTGGTGCATGTCTGCCATCTTGATGCCGTCTTGAAAGTAAACAATTCCAGCAAATGCGTAAAGCCTTCTTTATTCATCTAGGTTAACGCTATTGTACGTCATAAACGTATGTACATTTACACCACAGTGCTGATGAATCCTGGATTCTGATTGGTCAGAAGGCGTTGATTGATTTTCTAGAACAGCAGCTCTGACAGTAGCGCAGCTGCAGATCACAGGTTAATATTAATGCGCTTGTTCTGATACGTTATCGTTTCTATAGCAACAGTTCGTGCGTGGGGACTTGTTGTTACAGCTTGTTACGCTGAATTTACCTACCCTAAATATTTTTTTTTTGGAATAAACACAACCTCGATTTCTCTTTGATAACAGAATTATTTTTTTCCGGGTTTCATTTCTAAAAGTTTGTTTCTGTTTTCTTTTTTTTTTTTTTTTCTGACATGGCCTCTGAAAACCTGTCAGCAAAAACATGTAGAAAATTTATTCTACATTTTACCATTATACACATTTTTGCTACCTATGACTGATTTTGTCTTACAAATATATTTTTCACATTTTCTAAAAAAGTATCTTTTATTTTATTTTATTTATTTGTGGATTTAATTATTTCCAAGCATTCAGTCAGAGTTTAATGGGTTTCAGTGACGGACGATAGATGGAACCTTAGATGGATGGATGGATGGATGTTTCATAGACAACTGTGGCAGATGTGCATTGTCAAGATGCTTTCATCCTCCATCCTTCATTCAGGTTGCCGTGACAACCGGCATCCCCTCACTCTGATGGGCTGATCTGTGATGGACAGGGTGCGACCCCTCGGGTCATGACATCATCAGTAATGCTAAGAGCCAGTGAGAATTGCTCTGTCTAAACTCTACGCGGCTTCCAGAGCTGCCTTTTTTCTGTCATGTATATTTTAAAACCATTTAAAATATAACACTGGTGTGACGAAGCGGAGTTACTGTTACCATCCTGAACAAACAGCTACAAACACTCGATCCCTCACCAGCCTCTCGTTTTAATAAGAAAACAAAATACCACGTCATGTTTCGGAGAACCCCTGCTCGTGTAGACTCCTTTTCACAACAGCATTAATAACCTGCACTACTGTCAAAGCTGCTGTTATAGAAAACTAATCAACACCTTCTGACCAATCGCAATCCACAATTCACCAGCACTGTGGTATAATACCTAAAAAAAAACGAATAAACATGGTCTAGGAACATCTTTACACCTTTAGCCTCATTAAAAGAGTCAGGAGTTATGAATATGCATGAGCATGCAAATTTGGAAACGCCCCCACGTCTCCTCTATGTCCTTAATAGCCTGGGAGTGACCACTAACGTAGCTATCTTATTGATAACAGCTAGCTAGCTGCTAGTAAATTAGCTTGCATTAGTCTCAATTTACATTGTCGTTTATTTAACAGCAATCAAGCCTGTCGAAATGTATTGTTGCCATAACAACCACAATTTCATTCATTAATAGCGTTACACAGTCCAGAGTTTCTGCAGATAAAAGTTTCTGAGTACTTCTTCCTCCTCCGATCAGGGATACGATTGGTCCAAAGGCGTAAAGCTTATTTAATGACATCATTACCTGATGTCATTTGTAGCCCCGCCTCTGAATTAATTTTATATAGAAGTGAATTTAGCGCTTTGGGAACAAATTTGACTCAAATCTTTCACATCAGAAGCTCTCAGATCCTCTCTCGATCTTCCAGATACTTGGCCAGAAGAAAAGGTTGTTGGTCTTGTAGCACATTCTCACTTCAGCTTCATTTTTTTTCTCCCTCAGCACGTACAAAGAGCCTGCACTCAAGTCAGAAGGTCAACGCTTGGTGAAAACACAGCACGCTGAGGGACAACCTGAGACAACCTTGAGAAGTTGAAGTTGTTGAAGTTGTTTGGCGTCATGTGCACCTCCTCATAAACCACGGTCACGTTGTGTGATCACGTAGCTGAGACAGCAGAGACACGGACATGTTTAAATTCTCATCACGTGGACCAGTACATCATCAGCACCTTCCCAGGTTATTATTATTATTATTATTATTATTGGGTTTAATCTAGAATTATTTGACGAAATGCTACAGCAATTTTAAATCACTCAAACAGTTTCATTCGATAAAAACAAAAGACCTAAGCTATTTTTCTCAAATTTCATATTTCATATGACGCAGGTACGAAGGTCAGAGAAGACACGAGACAAGGTCTACGAGTGCACAGAGAGTCTTAATTAACTTCTTTATTAAATCAACTTGCAAAGTGAGGAGCAAAAGGAGTTTGTCCATTCCACTAGTTATGACAATTTCATTAAATATTTATTCTCTGAAGAATATGTTTTACATTTTTTACATGTTTTACATTACCTCATGTAGAAGCAGTGACGTTTCCGAACCTTTGGGGGGCGCTACGCGACGTCCTACTTCCATACTTTCAGGCTGCAGACCACAATTGGGCGCTCTGAGCACACCTGAACCGTGGTAACAAGCATGTTTTCATCGTCCCTACTTGCCAAAAGATATTATTACTATGTATATGCAGTTTAAAATTACATCCTGCATTCTGATTGCGCCCCCTGGTGGCTAGGAGGCCCTTTACGACCGCTTACACTACTCTTATAGCTAGAAACGGCCCTGCGTAAATGGTTAAATCCATCATTTTGTTTATATAGTGCAGTCCATATATGTTTTAACAACTATCCTGCGTTCTTACGGGGCCCCCTGGTGGCTCGGGGGGACGTAAGCACTATTCAAGAAATCGGGATTTACTAACATACTATCTGTGAACATAGCAGTTCAAATCTGAGAAAGAACAGATTGTCTTTAAAAAATGGGGAAATGAAATTTATGATCTTGAGGTGGCATTTATGTTAAAATATGATGTTATGATAATCAGTGTACTCTCTCATCCAATAGGATGTCGATTTCCTTGGTTTTTTTTTTTTTACTGAATGAATAAAAATAACTATGAAATGAATAATTCATGAGTGTAACCACATACACTCCAATCTTCTGTTTCAAACCTCATAGCACTCTGAGGTAAGGTAAGAGTGGCTTCCCAGGCTCGTGAGCAATTGCTGATTGAATAAAATATTTACTTGAGCACATTCAAGTGTTTTGGCTGTGATTTCTCATTCTACAGGTGAATTTCCACCACAACACCTGCTTCTACTGCTGAGCTGGAAACACTACGGAATAGAAGATTAAAATATTATTAAGTTAACGCTTCATTTTCAAAAGGTTGTTGATGAACACTTTTTTTCATCATAGTTTTGTCTGTCGGATTTTCCGGAAAAAGGACAGTACACGCTCCTCCAGGCATCTTCGTATCTACAAATCGGTCTTTCCAGTGTTTTCCGGCTCAGAGCGCTCTACAGTGCGATGGTAATAAGAGTGTCTCTGAATGTGCCAGTGTGCCTCAGGATCACTTAAAATAAATCTCTCTCAAGAGAGAGCGAGAGAGAGCACGATGACTGAGCATCGAGGGCACTCCAAAAAAAAAAAAAACGAAGGCCACTCGAACAGCTCTTCATGCAGGTCCTTAGGCGTTACAGAGCGGCGTCTGAAGCTGCCGCGGAGATTCGGGAGAAAAGCCGAGCATTTCTCCTGACCTTCTACCATATACACACCACTGATGCTCTCGTTTCTGCATTTTTTTACATTTAAATGCACCGTCATTGCTGTGGCGTCAAGTCCATAAATATCGGCACCCTTCAGGAAAATAAGCAAAAATATAAAATAAGAAACTTTTGAGCTGAAACATATGGAGGATGCTATACAGTTTGAATGTAACACTATTTTTAAGTGCACCACAGCTTGAAATGTATTGGTTGTAGCTGTAGTGATGAATAACAAAGCAATTTAAGATGCATGCAGACTTTTTTTTTTTTTTTTTTTTTCAAAAGCGGTAATGGAGTTTCTGGAGAGCATATGATTTATTGGTTTGTTTGTTTGTTTGTTTGCTTTGTTTAATTACCAACTCATTTATAAGGACAACCATTTTCATTCATTTTAAATATTCTTTAGGGGTGCCAATAATTTGTTTTTGAGAGTTATTATTATTATTATTATTATTATTATATTCCCCTGAGTGAGACACATCACTGTGACGTCAGCCACACTTCCTGCTTGCAAAAAACATAGCAAGAGACTATATTGATTTTTAACAGCAATCCAGAATTTGTTTTATAAAATGTTGCGTTCACATTCGTTTTTACCTCATACTATAGAATCAGACACCTTTCCAAGCCAGCAGTAGAGGGTTGCTGTGGTTACAGGCAGTTAGGAGGGATAACTGGTCAGAGGAGGTCCGTCTTTCCGTTCTCATTTCATCTCAGCTAAGTAGCTAACTATCATAGCAGTGAAGCTGGCTTGCTAGCTAAGAATATAACAGGCTTAGCATACCTGTTAGGTAGCATGCCTAATTTATGTTCCCTTAACAATCCTAAGTAGCTCAACTAAAATCTACATTAAGAAACTAGCTACGGTCCCCTCCAAAAGTATTGGAACAGCAAGGCCAGTTCTTTTGTTTTTGCTACACACTGAAGACATTTGGGTTTGAGATCAAAAGATGAACATGAGACGACAGATCAGAATTTAATTCAGCTTTCATTTCCTGATATTTACATCTAGACGTGTTAAACGACTTAGAACATGGCACCTTCTGTGCCTGACCACCCAATTTTTAGATGAGCAAAAGTATTGGAACAGAAACTCTTCAAGTAAATTACGCTTAATATGTGGTTGCATATCTCTGGCTTGCAGTGACTGCATCAAGCCGGAGACGCGCTGACATCACCAAACTGTTGCTTTCTTCTTTTGATGCTTTTCCAGGATGTAGTGCAGCTTCTTCCGGGTGTTGTTAGTGAACGTGCTCACAAACAACAAGATTGTACGCATCAAGAGACGTGTAGGCGTTCAGTTTCTCTCTACTTAGGAGCGCCACTTAGCATCATTCAGCCACTGACAGCATGCCAGAAGGATCTTCTAGAGTCACACCATCTGAAAGTGTTAGTTTAGCTGAACGGCACTCTCGGTCTTTTAGTGGATTTCCATAATAATAAGCGGAGAACAGTTTTGCTAACGTCAGTCTGACTCTGAAATAAAATTCTCGATAGATACTTCAGTCAGATTATAACTGAGTAGCATCAGTTTGCAGCTAATCGGATCTTTTTGCAGCCAGGATGAGTGCACATCTCTTTTTGTTTACAAACCCCAGAGGGGTCTATAGCACGTTTCTGATTCCCAAAGCTGCTAAAAACGACAAAAAAAAACAATGACATGTCCACAGAGAGAAAATACAGAGTTCAAATGTGAATCATGACGTGTAATATTGATTTTATTCTGTTTTACCTTGAATTCATCCTGTGTCAATAATTATGGAATTGACTGCAAATAACAGTATTAGTTATTAAATACTGTATACCAAACCAAATAACTAGCCAATAAATGAATGAAAAAAAAAACCCAAATAAAAAACCTAAATTAGATACATTTTATTTATATGTTTTATTGTTCGTAAAGGTTCCTTTCCATATCAATAATCGATGATGTTTTACAGTATTAATGAAAACTGTTATTGCTTTTTAAACTAATGAGCGAACATTTCATTCACATGACTTTTAAATTACTGAAGGTTTTTTTTTTTTGGAGATCACGTCTGTAATACACGTGGCAGCATCAGTGATGCTTTAATTGCGTGAGCGGCAGCCGGTAGCTTTAACAGTGAGTCAGATCGGACCTTCTATTCAGAAATAAAAAAGGTCTTTCGACTGTGAGTGCACTTAAAGTTCTCTCAGGATGATAAGCATCCATGGAGAGAAATGACGGTGTCTGGGGATGACAGCATGTTTATGTTATAAAGTGGCTGGAGAAGCTTTATCTTGGTTCGGGTAAAGACTCAATGCTTTCACTGTGACATTTTAAAGTGCTCTGTGTGACGGCCGGGGTTTCAATCTGATCGTCTAAACCGTCAAATAAGTCTTACTGCAGAGAATGGAGCATGTCGAGAGAAATGTTCGACTTTTACACCATATTTTAGATGTTTACTGGAAAGGAAATAAGTCGTATTTATGTCAAAACATAATAAAAAACATGAATCATAAACCTCTAATCCTGTTTTGAATGCATTCACAAGTTAGCAGTGCATTCATCTCAGGAGGTTCTGCAACCTCAAGGCCTGATTTTAGTAAGTAATTTCCTCTAAACATACACAGAGTTTCTTTGAGTAAATTCCCCTGGAGCTGAATGAATGTTGTCACAGCAAAGCGAAGCGCGGAAACTTTCTCCTAATACATCTATATGCCTCCAAGCTTTGAGCAGGATATTAAAGAGCTATACATTTTCCTGACATTGCTGCAAAGCCTCAGTCAGAGCTTTGAGGAATGGCCAGGTTTGTCATTTATCTGCTTCAACAGATCTGACTCAGCTCATAAAGGACTGCTGATGAGTTCGAAACAGGAGTGGTAAAGCACAGAAAACTGGGACAAAATGCCCAAAGAACATGGAACAGGACCAAAACTTGAAAAAAACAACAACCTTGCAGTAGAATATATAGTAGATATTCACTGTATTATGTTAATTATATCACAGGTACATCATACTCCGTTATTGATTAGACATATGTCATCAAAGATAAGTGATATTTTATCACAAATACTTCATATGTCATTGCGTGTGCGTCATACACCATTGATGATACATCACGTCATCCTATATATGTGATATGTCATCAGAGATGTGTCCTATATCATCATAAACATGGTATACGTCAACACAGATATGCGGTACTTCATCACAGATACGTCATCTCAGATATGTTATAAGGGTTATATGTCATCTCAGACGTGTTATACATCATCTCAGAAGTGTTATACGTCATCACAGACATGTTATACATCATCTTAGGCATGTTATACGTCATCTCAGATGTGTTGTAAGTGTTATACGTCATCATAGGCGTGTTATACGTCGTCTCAGAAGTGTTATACGTCAGCTCAGAAGTGTTATACGTCAGCTCAGACGTGTTACATGTAATCTCAGAAGTGTTATACGTCATTGCAGATGTGTTATATGTAATCTCAGAAGTGTTATACGTCATTGCAGACATGTTATACATCATCTTAGGCGTGTTATACGTCATCACAGAAGTGTTATACGTCATCTTAGATGTGTTATACGTCATCACAGAAGTGTTATACGTCATCACAGAAGTGTTATACGTCATCTCAGACGTGTTATACGTCATCGTAGGTGTGTTATACGTCATCGCAGGCGTGTTATATGTCATCGTAGGTGTGTTATACGTCATCGCAGGCGTGTTATATGTCATCGCAGGCGTTATACGTCGTCCCAGATGTGTTATACGTCATCTCAGAAGTGTTATACGTGAACGCAGACGCGTTATACGTCATCGCAGACGTGTTAAACATCATTTGAAGTATTATACGCCATCGCAGACGTGTTATACATCATCTCAGACATGTTATATGTCAACACAGATACGTGATACTTCATCACAATTACAGTCAGGTCCATAAATATTGGGACATCGACACAATTCTAACATTTTTGGCTCTATACACCACCACAATGG
>CM075021.1:17646027-17655751 GCA_037576675.1 Pangasius sanitwongsei
TAGGAGTGTGTTTGTGTGTGCATGTGTGTGTAGGTGTGTGTTTGTGTGTGCATGTGTGCATATGTGTGTGTGTGCGAAACGAAAATACCAAATGACATCCTCCATTCATGTCTCTATTTTTGTGTGTGTGTGTGTGTGTGTGTGTGAGTGTGTGTGAGTGAATGAGTTCATAACTAATTATTTAGTTATTTATTTTATTTTTGTATTTATTTCGATTTTTTGTTTTATTTAGGGAGAATTCAGGCGTTTTGCTTTCAGGAAGTCGTTTTTAATCACAGTTAAACTTTTCTCCCTTTTGTGCTTTCTGTCTTTCATCAACTTGATCAAAAAGAGGCGTGTGTGTCTCACACACACACACACACACATTGTACACTGTAAAAGTTTGCACACTATCAGGAAAAAAATAATGAAGCAAGAATTTTAGCAAGGTATCAAGGCTTCATTTGTTAACGCATGTTACTAAAATAATTAAGTTTATTAATAAAAAAGTGATCAAAGTGCAAAAGTTTGTACCCTCCTTTCTGAAGTTCTCTCATATCCTCACATCAGATTTTAAAGCCGATAAATGCAACACAATTATTCAGTCCTCAGAAAGTTGGTTTTGTTAAACATGTTGGAATTGTGATCTTTTTAAATTTTTTGGTGTGTTGTACTCTGGTGTGTTGTACGCTGGTGTGTTGTACGCTGGAGTGTTGTACGCTGGAGTGTTGTACACTGGAGTGTTGTACGCTGGTGTGTTGTACGCTGGAGTGTTGTACGCTGGTGTGTTGTACAGTGGAGTGTTGTATGCTGGTGTGTTGTACGCTGGAGTCTTGTACGCTGGTGTATTGTACGCTGGTGTGTTGTACACTGGAGTGTTGTATGCTGCAGTGTTGTATGCTGGTGTGTTGTATGCTGCAGTGTTGTATGCTGCAGTGTTGTACGCTGGAGTCTTGTATGCTGCAGTGTTGTACGCTGGTGTATTGTACGCTGGTGTGTTGTACACTGGAGTGTTGTATGCTGCAGTGTTGTGTGCTGGTGTGTTGTACAGTGGAGTGTTGTACAGTGGAGTGTTGTATGCTGGTGTGTTGTGCACTGGTGTGTTTTATGCTTGTGTCTTGTACGCTGCTGTGTTGTGAGCTACAGTGTTGCATGGTTGTAAGCTTGTTAGCATGGTAGCCTGGTTAATTACGGAAAGCATTCATGGAATCTTGCAGTGCAGATGAAATCCTGATTCCATCTGCAGCCTTTCCCAGACAGGACTGACCTGATTCTCGACCGCCACAAAGACACTTTACATAATCACTCACATTCATCCTGAGAGCGAAACGAAGAGATAAAGTTCTGATTTAAAACAAAATAAAAGCTTAGAGTAGTGTAGAACATCTTAGTGTAGTGTAGTGCATGTTACTTCATTAAATCGTGTATGTTCAGGTCTTATACACTGAATGTGGTCTAATATTCTCTAATAACATGATAATAAAAGCCTCATTTCTATCCTCTGAACAGGTTTTAGATCACAAATTTTTTATTTCTCTAGTGATTTAGCCATTTGCCAAGAATTCACATTTCCTCTCTACATTTCTATACTGTAATGAATCATAATCACACCATCTGCTGTCACCAAGAAGAGGACAGGTTTCCTTTAGAGTCTCAAGTCTTAGAGTTTTTTTCCTCATGTCATCTTTTTCCTCAATTCCCTCTCCCCTGACTTGTTCATTAGGGATCTAAATCTACAAGCTGCTTTCTGACAATGTCTTGTTTTTTTTTTAACCAATAAATCATGGGGGAAGGGGGGGGGGGGGGGGGGTATGGGGGCGAAAACTTTTGCACCCAACTGCATCTATGGTGGTGGCAAACACCTAAATATTGCATGTAGTTCTAAATTGATTAACTAAATAAAATGGATTTTGAAATAGAATCAATTTCTTAAAAAAAAAAAAATCTTAAAAAAAAAAATAAAAACAATTGAGGATTAAAAGTCAAATGTAAATCTGTGAAAAGTAGAGAAAAAAAATCCTATTCAAGATTAAAATTCAATTTTAATTGAACTGTAAATTTGTGAAAAGTAGAGAAAACAATCAGCTATTTTTATTTATTTTGTTGTTTTTTTTATCTTTGACACATTTGGAGAAAAATCAACACAAATCTGAGTCCAAATATCTCTTCAGAAAGTATTGGACAAAACAAACCAAAATGAATTTTATTTGTTGTTGTGGTTGTTGTTATTTGTTTCTTTGTTTGTTTCTTTGTTTGTTTTGTGAATTGGTTTCTATCAGACTCTATCAAGATTCTGGTTACTATTAAATAGCTCATCAATAGCTTTTTTAAATCAGCAGATAAAATGTGTAAACTTTTCTCTCTCTCTTTTTTTTTTTTACACGTTTCAATGGAAAAATCTATATAAAAAAATTTATGAGTTTTGAGTTGTTGTTTTTTTAAATTATTATTCCTTTTCAGTTATATTTTATTTGTATTTTTTTTTCTACTTATGTTATGGCTTTGGTATGAAATTTGATACATAAAAAAATGAAGTTAGTTACAAAAAACAACAACAACAACGCTGCTTCAAAAATGGTTGTATTTTCATGTGAAATTTCCAGAAATATTGTTTCTGTACATAAAATCTTAATAAAGCATTTAAGATTTTTCTAAACTGTTAGAGGGAATCAAACATTTTACAGTCAGGGACCCGTTAAGCTGTGTTTAATTAAGCATAATAAATAAATAAATAAATAAATAAATAAATAAATAAATAAATAAATAGTCACAGATCCTAACCATCAGTACAGTTTTATTGTATTTAAAAAAAAAAAAAAACTATGAAAAAATGAGGAGGCGCGTCATTTAAATATTAAATTCCAGCTGATATATTTATAGGTTTTGAAAATGGTGGAACTGTGTATCAAAAATGTTTATTTATTATTTACAGTAAAATTATTAGGCTAATTAGGTAAGTACGCACATAGGATCCTGATAGGATATGTTACATTAAAACATGGATTTAATGTACAAGTGTGTGTGTGTGTGTGTGTGTGTGTGTATGCAAATTAGGGGAAGGAGGGGGGGGGTTCAAAAATTAGCAAACGTGTCAAGCAGTTAGTGACTCGTCAGCCCAAACCTGCCGGTGCTGCTGATCCGGTCATGTTAGAAACTTCACCTGAGTGAACATTCAGCCCCCTGTGTACTTCCTGCCACTCCCATCTTCTGCCCCTTTACCCCTTTACAGGGCAATCAGGGCAACCAGGATGAGTCAAATCACTATGTGTGTGTGTATTCACTACAAATAAAAATATATCCGTATATAAATCCAGACTCTCTGTACATATGATTAAAAATAAGTCACTGGATCAGCAGGCTGTGAAAATCTCTAATGGTTTCCATTATGTAATGGACTTTAGTGAGGACTGGCTTAATGGTTTCCATTAGATTCTTGTAGGTTTCCATTAGAGATGAAACACCACCAGAACCCGATAGAGCCTTTTATGGTATGGAGAATAAAATCAGAGGCATTAGGAACAACGTACGCCATTAAAAGTACCATTACAGACCATCAGAAACACATCAGGAAGCAGAACAAATCACTGCGTGTGCTGCGGTTGTAGTTTTTTTAACGTGTCTGAACGTGACAGATCTAGAAACCAAAAGTGTACATCTATAAAGTTTGGGGAAAACCCTGCTAATTTAAAAATGGCTAAACTATTTGTTGGATGCAGCGTAATTCAGTAAACGCACTGCGCAAAACTGAGCGAAGTTCGTAAACGGTGGTTTCACGCTGTGCGACTTTCAGCCTGATTTACCAGCTGGACGTGCACATTGCACATCGTAAAACAACTCTTCAGTCGTGAGTTGATTAGACAGAGAAGTTCATTTAACATTTAAAGAAAGAGTCTCCGGTGTCTCATGGAATACCATGGCAACACGCTAGCCTCAACTGAGAACACCATAGCACGTGCCTAGCAACTGCCTAGCAATCACCTGGAATACCACAGCAACACAATAATAACCAGTGGAAATATAATAGCAACAACCTATCAACACACTAACAACCACCTAGAATACCACTGCAACACACTAGCAACCACCAGGAACAACACAGCAACCACCCGGGATATCATAACAACTGGCTAGCAACACACTAGCAACCACCTGGAACACCATAGCTCTACCATAGCAACGAACTAGCAACCACCAGGAACACTGCAGCAACTACCTAGCAACACCCTAGCAACCACTTCTGATACCATAGCAATCACCTAGCAACAACTTTCCAACCAGCTGTAATACCATAGCACAACCCTAGCAACACCCTAGGAACCACCAGGAACACCACAGCAACTGCCGAACAACACCTTACCAACGAGATGGAACCACCTGACAACACCCTAGCAACCACCTGGAATATCATAGACCACTTGGTAGAAACCTGGGCTACCATAGCAATTGCCTAGCAACACACTAGCAACAATCTGGAACACCACAGCAACCACCTAGCAACACCCTAGCAACCACCTGGGATATCATAACAACTGGCTAGCAACACTCTAGCGGCCAATCAGAATACCATAGCACTACGCTAGCAACACATTAGCAACCACCAGGAATACCATAGCATAACCCTAGCAACATACTAGCAACCACCAAGAACACCACAGTAACTACCTAGCAACACCCTAGCAATGACCTGGAACACCACAGCAACCACCCAGTAACATCACAGCAACCTAATAACACCATAGCAACCACCTGGAATATCATAACAACTAGATAGCAACAGTCTAGCAACCACCTGGAATACAATAGCATGAACCTAGCAACATTCTAGCAACCACCTGGAATATCATATCAACTGGATAGCAACACCCTAGCAACCACCTTGGATACCACAGCTCTACTCTAACAACATACTAGAAATCTTTGATCTTTATTATTATTTTTTTCTTTTTAAACGTGTTTCTTGTTTAACTGTTTCAGCTCTTTGGAAGCTCTGCGTATTTCCTTCAGGAAATGAGAATCTAGTTATTCTCCTGATTTACATAATTAATAAACTGTGTGAAAAATCTGTTCAAACATCAACACTTTTTCTGTGGAATGATGATGAACTGAACAGACACACACTCGAACAGGTACAACCGCATTACACGGATCACATGTCACACTCTCTACTGCTACGAGTTTTACAAATTTATCAGTACAAAAATAAACACACACACACACACACACACACACACACACAGTAGGTTAGTTACGAGGTGAGTTTTGAGCCGTCTCTATGACTCTCTGAAATAAATATTTCTGTGTGTGTGTGTTTTACTGGGTGTGTGTGTGTGTGTGTTTATTCAGTAAATCTCTGTTAGTGTGTGAGTGGAATCAGCTTCTTATTTAGGTTTTAACGGATGAAATCAGACATCTAATTTAACAAGGAGATGTCAGGTGCTTTAGGATGGACCTTCGCTTAAAAAAAATAAATCATTCATCCATTCATTCATTCGTTTTCCTTTCACTTTGCAGGGGTGGCAGAGACATCTCAGTCCCTGGCCCTGGATTCCAGCTCCGCCTGGGGCATCTCCAGACCTTCCCAAGCCAACTGTGAGATATAATCTCTCCAGCAGGTCCTGGTTCTGCCCCGAGGTCTCCAGCGGGACGGGCCTGATACAGCTCGACCAGGAGCTGACAAGGAACCTTCTTTATAAGATCTGAGGAGAAGCAACTCTGCACCAAAGCTCTCCCAGACTGTCCGACTCCTCACCCTATCACAGAGAGCGTAAGCCCAGCAACCCTGTGGAGAAACCTCATCTCCACCACCTGGACTTGTGATCTTAGTCTTTCAGTCACAGCTCGTGATTGTGCTTGAGGACAGGGATGTAGATTGACCAGAGAGCTTCATTTCCTCCATCAGAGCCTGGTACAGAGACAGCAACACTGGAACCGTTGACTTGATCTCTCCCCTCTCCTGAAGAGAGCATCTCAAAGAACCATGGCCTCGGACTTGAAGGTGCTGATTTTGAGTTTATGTTTAAGGTCCAATTTGCAGAGTCTCTAAAGAACATCATTTACAAATAGTCAAGCCAAGTCAAGTGCCTTTTATTGTCATTTCAACCATGTACAGCTGGTACAGTACACAGTGAGACGAACCGACATTCCTCCAGGACCACGGTGCTACGTAAACATCACAGAGCTACATGAAATTACATAAACCCTACACAGGACTACATTAAGCACACGTGTGCAGACAGCGCAAGACAGTACAGAATTACTAAAACAGGACAACAGGCACAGTAAAGAACAGAGCAGCTCCAACCACTACACAGTTCTAGGGTGTTGTTAGGTGATTGCTATAGTATCAGAAGTGGTTGCTAGGGTGTTGCTAGGTAGTTGCTGGAGTGTTCCTAGTGGTTGCTAGTTTGTTGCTAGGGTAGAGCTATGGTATTCCAGGTGGTTGCCAGTGTGTTGCTAGCCAGTTGTTATGATATCCCGGGTGGTTG
The DNA here is from genome assembly GCA_037576675.1 of Pangasius sanitwongsei. Classification (NCBI taxonomy): domain Eukaryota; kingdom Metazoa; phylum Chordata; class Actinopteri; order Siluriformes; family Pangasiidae; genus Pangasius; species Pangasius sanitwongsei. Next base: position 17,652,492 of record CM075021.1, read on the forward strand.
CTATGGTGTTCCTGGTGGTTGCTAGTGTGGATAAGGTGCCATATGGAACAGGTTGTGCAAAAAATATAACAATATAATAGTCAAATACTGCAAATATAAACATAACATACTATGACACTATGTATTTTCTAGGATAAATACAGTGTTAGCAGCAACAATGCAGGTGGTCAATGCAGTATTTTGTTTACGGTGTTTTAGCAGCAATTTGAATAACATGGATGTTACATGTATCCCCCCATACCACACGCCTCTCCATCCTTGTTTGCAACTTGATATCCTCTCCATTAAAATCCCAAACAGGAGTGCAGACGAAGACAAGACACACCCTTGATGGTGTCTGACACTCACCTTCAATTATTTCAACATAACACCGACCCTGTGGACACAAATCCCACAAACAGAGACCGGATCACACACCGTAGCGACCCTGATACCCCGTACTCCTGCAACAGTATCTCCTACAACAACTGTCGGTGCACATGATCATAGGCCTTCTCCAAACCCGCAAAACACACGTAGACTGGATAAAAACACTCCCTTGAGCCATCACAAAGCAGTGAAAGAAAGTGCTGCTCCACTATTCTACAGCCTGCGCAGAACCTACATTGTTCCTCCCGAATCCCAGGTTCAACTTTCAGACGTAGCCTTCACTCCAGAACCCTGCCGTAGACTGTTCCTAATGGAGGTCATGTCCACTGGCATAAAGAGTTCCTCAAGGTGCTCCGTGAGGAATCACCCAACAAGTGGAGAACAACAATCCCTGCACTTGCTCAGCAGAGGTTGTTCATGGTCTCGTCTCCGTCTCCTGAGACACTGGGAGTTTAGTGCACTAAACTGTAGTGCACTATTTAAATGAATCTGTGACATTATTATCATTCCTCGATCATCTATGGTTTTAGGATGCAGTCTCAATCAGCTCCGTAGTTCACTAGTCAGGGCGCTGGTCAGGGAGGCGGCCATTTTAAGGGATGTCTCAATCTCAAAAATCCTTCCAGTGCACTGGAACGTTCACTCCCTAAAGAATCCCACAATGCACCACAAAAACCAGGAAGCATCGATGCTCACTACGTTCCCTTACTGGAAATGACGTCATATTTTCGAGAAAAATGGCCGACAAACTCTCAGCCAACTTCGTCTACAAATTTAAGTAGCTTGTTATCGTTGTTGTAGCTCTCAAATGATTACTTAAATTAGCGTTTTTTTAATTTATTTGACGTCCTATATAAGACTTGTTTGAGTCTAACGACTTTTAAGTGTTTAATCATTTTTAAAACATCCACTAGCGAGCCTACGATCCTGCTTGAAGCACCATGACAGAAATGCGTGTGATTAAGCTAACAAATTTATAGGACATATAATATCAGAAAGATATCAGTCCTGCCTGTCGGTGATAAACGCCAGCGGTGACGTTTTACACAACGCGAGTACGTAGTCGTGTCGCCGGAAATTGTGTCATCAGTGTCCCAATGTGTAGTGAGCCAGGGTTCTTACCAGTGTCGAACTCGTGTACACCATATACTGATTCACCACTGAGGGAGCTAGTGAGCTGATTGAGACGCGCCCTGAGATATTTCAAACACGACCCACTGGGAAATTACAGTTCATTTATACAGAAAAGAGAAAGTGCTTATTCTGAGTGACGTTGCTGTCACATGACAACACTGTAGTGTAATTATTCTTTCCCTAATATCACTTTATTATGCAGACTGCATATATTCTTTATTTCCATATCGGGACACATCCAGTTTTTTTTAGATATTTATTTAGGTATTTTGGTTGTATTTTTTTTTATATTTATGCAATATATTTGCTGTATTAATGTAATTTCATTTCTTAATTTTCATGTATTTATTGTACTTGTATTGTATTGTATTGTATTTTTTTTTAATTTAATGTTTTTATTCTTTTTTAATGGTTGTAATATGAAGTCTTCTTTTTTTGTCCCTTCTGTCGGTCTTTTTGAAATACTTTTTATTGCTTTACTCACTGATTATTGATTTATTTCTTTACGTCTGTAGTTTATTTCATTGCTGCTGCACTCCGGTGTGTTTAACCGTGCTGTGTAAATAAAGCTGACTTCTCCTTAAACACAAATCCACTTGCTATAACATGTTCCCCGTTCCTCCTGTGAGAACTCGAGTCCGTGGGCTAACGGAGAGGAAACAGGAACAACACGCTAACCTGATTATCCGCTGTAGCACATTTAACATGAAATTAAACATTTTTCTGCTGAACTAATCAACAGGACGTTTGGCTAATAAATGCGATTAGCGTTTCCAGGAACCAGGCTGAGCACAAAGGCACCACTGTGGACGTTATATATGTCTCATTTCTCATTCTCTACAGGGTTCTAATGCATTATAATCTGGACATAAAGCCACACTTTATGTTATATTCATGTTAGTGCACATGTGTGTAGTGATGAGAGAGAGATCATCTCACATTCTGTATGTTTACATAATCTAAAGCTGGCCTTCTCATGAACTATCAGCGTGATGTGTTCATTATATAATTGTGCTCTTTAATCAGATCCATTTGGATTAAACAGGGCCATATGGTCACGTTGGGTGCAATAATATTGGCGCCTTCCACACATGACATCAGCGAACTGTGAGATGTTTTAGTGAGGACTCGAGCAGACGATCCTGTCGTTTGTGTTTATTCCCCTCGTGGGCTGTTAGCAGAGGAAATGTTATTTACTGGTTAATATGGACATGAAGGATTAGAAAGCAGGCAGGTTGCAGTACTGTGTAAACACTAAACCCAAGTAAACACTACACTGGCTACATGAAGTAAGGAATAAACCTCTGTGTGTCATGCAGTCATAGGCAAAAAATCAGGAAATACTGAGTGACGCGATGAAGTCGATTATTTTCTAACACGTCTCCATGTTTTTCATTCCTCTTAACAGCCATACTCAGAATATGCTGACAAACCTGTCCCTTAACTATTTAGTCATGAAATGGTTTAAACATTTTCAAGACGCCCCACATAACGCATCACTGAGCAATAAAGAATGGTTTGATTCTTCATTATTTTGTATTTTCTTTTTCAAGAAAATTTTCTTTACAAACTCAAATTTTCCTCCCTGGAGATGCTTTGCCAGGACTTCACTGCAGCCACCTTCAGTTACTGCTTGTTTGTTTGTTTGCAGTTTTGTAGCATTTGGCTGAATGTGAGCAGAGAGTAGAGCCCTATACACCTCAGAATTCATCTCGCTACTTCTGTCAGCAGTCACATCATCAATAAACACCAGTGAG
>CM075021.1:17655851-17668187 GCA_037576675.1 Pangasius sanitwongsei
GAGGGAATGGACCGCACCTGGTCAATTAACTTCTTGTCAGTCAATTGTCCAAATACCTTTGAGCCCCTGAACATGGAGCTACTTTGCTGAAAATGGCTTTAATTCCTAAATGGTAAATGCCATATTTTTGTGGAGCCTCTTAAAGCTGAAAGTCGACACTTATATATATCAATATATCAATAAAGTCGCTTGTTTTTCACTATGTTAGTAATAATTTTTGATTTGTGGAGCTCTGACTAGCTTTTAAACTAGAAAGCTCCTTCTTAAACATTATGTTGTATAGAGATAATGTTATCATGGCCCTGTATTTTGAAGTGAATCTTTACGAATCTTTATGAATTGAATTAATCAAAACTCGCAGTTTCACTCATTGAGTGAACAGTTCAAAGGAATCAATTCAGTAAAGTCATTTGTAATGACAGTGTCACTGAGCACAGAGATGTGTGTTTAGCAGCGTTTGAGTGGCTCTTCGTCACTTTCCCATGGCTCTGACGCCACCATGTGGCACAAAGAGAACATTATTATCCAAACAAATAACAATCTTTAGACATTCTTTGAACTGTAGTAAGAAATTTGAAATATGAAAAAGTTTACAGAACTCACAGGTTTTGAAAAGAGTAAAGTTACCAGATTTCACAAAGTTACAAACGTTTTTTCCTCTTTATCTGTCACACCCTTTTAACTCGTAAAGGTTCTTCTGTTGTCTCTCGGGGAAACCCTTAAACGTTCTGTGGCTTCAAGGGGATGGTTAATGCGTCTTCTGAATGTCTAGAGCAGATGCTCTCGATATTTTTTAGCCCTTCTAAGCACCCAACACTCTCACAATTCATATTTTCACTGATGCCAAAGTGGAGAACAGCTAAAGAATGAAATATCACCCATGTGCAGTTTAAATTATAGACACAAACTACAAAATCTAGCACAAATATTGTATTTTGTAGTGTTTCTACCTTGAAACCATGACTGAGCTGCACAAAAAATCAGCTTATCTGTATATTAAAGGACAATTCAGCATGCTGGACTACAGTGTGTGATTTAGAGAAGCTACAAACTGAGGGAACATTATATTTTAATAATAATAATAATAATATTCTGTCCATTGTGAATTATTATCAAATATTCTATAAATCACATTTATGTACATAGAACTACATTATAAATAACAGTTGGTTAAAAAATCTCCTCAGGCAGCCACCATAGTTCCCAAAGATCCCTTGTTCTAGAGAGATGCTACACAGAAACTTTAAAGGTTGTTAAAGGTTAAAGTTTTAAAGAACTCATTAAGTGCTAGCGTGGATCCTGTTCTAAGAGCGCGCTAGAGCAAGAGGAGTAGTTAGTTCTTCTGTTTGGGTCAAAATGGTGTCGCGCATGTTTTAAAATGATCAAACCTCAAATTCTCGACTTCCAGTGTCAGGTTATAAATTGGCACAGTTTAGGTTTTACTTAAAACGAATAAATCCTGATTTTTGGTCGTCTCTAAGGGTAAATGTGTGCATCTGGAATTTACAGACAGGGAAACACTCCATCTGAAGTTGGATTGGTCGAGGCAGTCTGGCGCTTCTCCATTAAATCCTGATGGTAAGCCGATTACGTGGCTCAGACGCAGGCCACTGCTCCGTCCATCTCCCTGTGCTCACCTGAAAATATATCAACAATGACCGGCGTGAAAAGTGGATATTAACACGTCCGAAAGACAAACATACACAGATCTATGTTATGAAAGGAGAATGTGAACACCAGGAAAATCAAGGTATGCGTCTGTTGTTAAAATTCTAGTCTGACACTGTACGTTGTTTCTCTAATTATTTTTACTGTAATGCAATTTTTATCTTTGTGTAATATAATACAAGAAGAGCAGGTTTTCTTACAACAATATTGCTTTGCTCTGGTGACTCTACACCACAGCGCTGTTGAATCCTGGATCGTGATTGGTCAGAAGGTGTTGATTAATTTTCTATAACAGCAGCTCTGACAGTAGTGCAGCTGCCGATCACATGTTCATATCAATGCGCTCGTTCTGATACGTCATCGTTTCTATAGCAACAGCTCATTCACAGGGACTTGTACAGGCGGACGTGACACATGAACAGATTTTAAAATTATATGTCGCAGTTTCTCAGTAACATGCTGTTATGGGAAAATAATCAGCTTCTGGTTGGTATTAGTAACTCTGATTCATCACACCACAGTGTCACTGATTATTTTCCTGTAACAGCATGACACGGATTGTTTTCTTCTGTTTACACCTGTGTTTTCCTCCATCTTGGTTTTAGTGCAGCTCAGGCCGTCATGGAGGAGAGTAAAAATACCTCAACTAATCTGATTACCAGGGGCCTCTAGAAATAACCCTCACCCCATTCCCATTCTTCTGCCCTGCCGACCGTATCTCCACCGTCTCCCCCCAGACCTACTGCCCTAATATCTCCAATAAAATGGCGGTCTTAAAGGTGACCTTCACTAAGACGAGTCGAGACAAGCTGGCCCAGGCTCTGTGGGTGCTGAACTGGGTCTCTGTGATTACAGGCCTCATCCTCTTCAGCTTGGGCCTTTTCTTAAAAGTGGAGATCCAGAAAAGACGAGAGCTCATGACTGACGAGATCCATTCTGTGCCAAACATGCTGATCACCGTGGGCCTGGCTGCCTGCGGCATCAACTTCCTGGGCGGGAAGATCTGCTATGACTGCGTGGACGCCGACAAGTTCCTGCACTGGAAACTCCTCATGCTGCCGTACATCATCTGTACCTTCTTCTTCACCTTCTGCATCCTGGTGGGAGCTCTGATGTGCTACACCATGCGCAGAGACCTGGAAGAGGCTCTGTTTTGGGGTCTGCAGGACGCCATGCGATACTACAAGGACACGGACAAGCCCGGCCGCTGTTACATCAAGCAGAGCATTGATCTCCTGCAGATCCAGTTCCAGTGCTGTGGAAATGATGGCTTTAGAGACTGGTTCCACATCCAGTGGGTCAGTAACCGGTACCTGGACATGACCAGCAGTGAAGTGATGGAGTGAGTAGATCCAAGTTTCATTTTTTTTTTTTTTAAGAAGGAATGCTAAACTAGAGTTTTAGAATAAAAAAAGGTACTTAGTGGTTCTTCAGATGTTTAACAATTCTACAGCTCTACTGGGAACACTTTCTGTTTCTAAACTTAATAGAAGACAAGTTTATGTGTAAAGCATATACAAGAAAGGAAACGATGACCTAAGTGCTGTACAAAAGCTCAAATGAAATCCCTCAAGCTAATAAAATAAAGTAACAAAGTAATTAAAAAAAAAGAAGGGTACTGAAATAGGTTAAAAAAAAACCCACAAAAAACACAAAAGGCAATTAAAATACAAATTTTAAAAGGGTAAAAATATTAAACAAATATGAAAAAAGAAGGGCGCTTCCACACCTATTAGTCTGCAGTCTGAGTCTGAATCAGAGTGAAATTGAATCTTTTGATTTAGTTGCTGTTTCAAAGGGAAATTGATTCTTTTGATTCAGTTGCTGTTTCAAAGGGAAATTGAATCTTTTGATTAATTTTTTCATTTGTTTTCATTTGTTTCCACACTGCACATAATTCAACAAAACAAAAAGCCAAAGGAAATTGTCTAAGTGTGGTGTAGCACTTAAAACATCCTTGTAAAACTCAGAAATATGACAAAGCCAAAAAGGTAAACAAAGCTTTACGAAACACAGTATGTACCGAGAGCATGGAGAGCATAGAGCTGGCGCTCGATAAATGATTAGATAATTATGTAGATAACAAGTTTAAAACATTTTGTCTGTCATATGCAGCATTTATTTTCTCTTTTTGTTTGTCCAAATCTCCAGAGCACATGGGATTTCTGCAGCGCTGCAGATCTGCGCTTTGGCTCGGTTTAGCAGCTCACATCTACAGAAAAATGTCGACTGCAACCCAAAACACACGGCATAGTGTAGTTTGGTTCTTTTCATGCATTTGGATTGATTCTTGATCTAACTGTGTTCTCGCTATAGTCGAATTGTGCACTTATTGCGGCAAACAAACCAAAGGTATCGATTTCCTTCTGATTCAGACTCGACAAAACCAGACTAATGTGTGTGAACGCTCCGTGCGTTTCAAATCTGAAATCCTACACAGATGAGCTATACCTGCCTCTGTAGAGAGTTTAGCTCAGGCCCATCTCAACCAAATGATCACCTGCCGCTTCCTCTTCCTGTTAGTCGACAGAGAAGCAACGTGGAGGGGAAGTACCTCCTGGACGGAGTACCCTTTAGCTGCTGTAACCTGTACTCCCCTCGGCCCTGCATCCAGCACCAAATCACCAACAGCTCCGCACACTACAACTACCACTATCAGACGGAGGAGCTGAACCTGAACCTGAAGGGCTGCAGACACGCGCTGCTGGATTACTACACCCACATCATGCAGTCCATCGGCTTCATCGTGCTCATCATCTGGCTCTTCGAGGTCTGACACACATCAATCATCCAACATTCAGCTACAGCACTGTGGAATTTCATTTTGAATTTCTCAAATCAGGTCAGAAGGTGTTGATTAATTTTCTAGAACAGCAGCTCTGGCAGTAATGCAGCTCCAAATCACAAGTTTATATTAATGCACTGGTTCTAATATGTTACTGTTGCTATAGTAACAGCTTATTCACATGGCGGTTAAAAAAAAAATGTGTGGAATCGTTGATATGGAAGGAAAAATTTATTTAACATTTATGTAAGGAGTCTCCAGTGTCAGAGGTAAAGTTGTAACTTTAAGCTTTCCGACATTTCCTGCGCAGAGGAGTTCACGCTTTGTGATTTCTTGGAAACATGACAAGCTGTGTGTTTTTGGGTTTTTTTTTTTTTGTCTTCAAGAAAGAGAAAAAGAGAGACTGGGGAAGGAATGACTGTTTATAGCTGCTATAACATAAGTAAGAACAGGAACTAATTAAATGTAAACAGATAAAAAGCATGATGTGTCGTTCATTAATAACTAAAAAAAAAAAAAGGAAAAATTGCTGTGATACAAGAGGATTATCCTTGTAACGAAGTAAGGAATAAAACACTCGAGGACGTGCCTTTACAGGAAAATAATCAATTCTGGGGCGGTTCAGAGTTACTTTATTACTTGCATTATTTTAGTACACTTTTCCTAGACATAGAAGAGTGGTTCCATCTAGCACTTAAATGGGTTCTTTGGGTTCCTCTTGGAAACCCTTAAAGGTTCTAGTGGAGAACCCTAAACAGGGGGTTTCTCTTTCAAAAAGGCTTCAGGTAGAACCTTTTTAGCAAACTAGAACCCCAGAGAAACGTCATGAGCCTTTCAGTGGACCTGATTTTCAGATGTCCGCATTTAAGATGGTAAAAGTCTGATCTTCTGATCTTCGAATGTAATGATCTCCACATTGCTCTCCTTTTCTTCTTTTCTTCTCTGTTCTAAAGCTTGCTGTGCTCACAGGAGTCCGTTACCTGCAGACCTCCATGGAGAACGTGCTGAAGTTAGGAAGCCCTGACTCTGAGTCAGAAGGCTGGCTTCTGGAGAACAGCATCGCGGAGACGGCTCGCTATAACTTCAACATCATCAAGAACCTGGGAAAGTGCTATCAGGTGGACGACGATCCCAACATCGACGTCCCGAGCAGCAGGGGGGACGTCCCCACTCGGCAAATCCCAGTGGCCAGCTAGTGAAAGGTTCACTGCCAGGCTCTAAAAGGCAGACTGAGATCCACACTGACCTGACGACGTCTCCCAGAAGCTCCATCATCTAAAGTCAAGGTTGTGTGGTGAAAAGTGCCATACTGAAGAGATGCCGAGACAGTTTCAACAAATGAATCTAAATGTGAAGGAATTCAGTAAACAATTTGTGTAAAAGACCTCAACCGCCTTGTTAAAAATGTAACATCGTTTTTTTTTTTAATAACATACAAAACACGTGTGATTTGGCCTCATTTTTATAACCGTTAAACTCCTAGCACCTGTCTGAGTTCCTCACGCTCCTGAATATGATTTATCATGAATAAATAATCAATAATCCAGAACCATAAGGGTTAATGAAGCTGGAAACGCTGAGATATCTCGGCCCGGCGTTTATCAGATGGCATTCCGGCTGCTGTTTTAATAATGAACCTACTACCTGCTGCTTCTCTTAATAAACGTAAACAAGGTTTACCTTTTACACAATGTTTGTTAAGTGATTTTTTTAATGACCACAGAAATGTCACACACGTGACATATGAAGGAGAAAAACAAGTAGAACTATGTGCATGATGTGGAGATAAACACAGTCTTTGTAGTAGTAATACTGGAGAAAATATTTTTTAAAGAAATTCATGTAAACATTTGACACTTAATTTTTTTTTTCCAGTGTTGATTTTGTACTCATATTCATTTAAATGTTAATTGCTTTTTTTTTAGGTCAAATGTATAAATTATTGCCATAAATTTGTTAAACATGTACAGTTTCTGTGTGTGTGTGTGTGTGTGTGTGTGTGTGTGTACATACTGAAGATGTAATGCACACTAATTCTCGTTAATATATAATATATTTTTTGAGGAGTGACGTTTCTTTTTTTTTTTTTCAATGAATCACATCATTTGACTCAAGAGTCGACTCTTTCACCTCGAAAACTTTTTTCCCCCCAAAACCGGGCAAAGCTAGAGATATTTTGACTAGTGATAGTTTTTCTTTGTCTTATGATGGATAAAATTGCTTCATTAAATCTTACTGTACCTTCCAATGAACAAAACAGTGTTACATTGTATGGCATCTTGTACAATAAACGAATGAATGAATGAATGAATGATAAATAAGCAGGGAACTAGAGATGTGCAGTGATAAAAACAGGAAGCCTTGCAGCAGTAATGTTACTGTGCTGCTGTGTCTGCGCTTCATTAAGAAGATTCATTTCCATTTATCCTCGTGAGTGAGTCGGCTCTCAGCGTTCACCCACAAGAACCGACTCAAAGAGCCGACTCCTTTGTGAACGACACATCACTATGCGCATGGTTCTTCTGCCTCCGGTGGCAAAGTGCTAGAACAGCGTGCATTTTATCTGGGAGGAAAATGTGCTACAATATGATCTTAAAGAATGTTATATGTGGAAATTTAGCATTTATACTTTTGCTGGAAATGAAGAATAAACATCTTTCACTGCTAGGCTGCATTAAAAAGAATTAGAGTGCATAAGATATTTTGTACAATACTCTAAGTCACAATACTCTATATTAATATACTATACAATATACAACATACAACATACAGTACAGATGTGCAGAAATATAGTATAATCACTGAGATATTAATGGTTACATGTTTTTATGTATGCATGTATTTATTTTAGTGAATATGGGCGTGGCCATGTTCAGCTCAGGTTTCCGCATTAGGATTATTTATTATGATTGTGATGATTATTTCGTTTGTAGCCACAGCTGTAAGGAAGCAGCTGTGTGGAGCAGTGTGTGGAGCAGTGTGTGGACACAGATGAAGGCTGGCTCCTGAGCTGCTCTGCTGTTGTGTAAGTGGTGTGCTGGTGAATCAGCACACAGTCGGCGGTCCACACCGAGCCGCTGAGGATCCTGAGCTGCTCAGCCTCTAATCCGTGAATATTCTCCTTCTGCTGCGGGATTGTTTCATGACTGCTGAACACAAACGCTTGTGAAGGACTCGGCTTTCCTGGGCTGGAAGAGAACCTGTAAGTAGCGCGTGACGTGAGAGCGGTTGTGCGTGAAGGACGTGCGAATGCGGGATTAGTTCCAGGGCTGCGTGTTTACATGCAACAGAAATGGGTTTATTCTCACTGATCATTTACAATCCTCCTCCGGCTTACTGCTTATATTCATGATAAGCACAGTTTCATCACCGGGTTTACATCTTATATTCAGAATAAACACTAATAATAATAATAATAGACGAATATAGACGCACTGAGCATGCACAGGCCTGTACTAGATGCTGTCATCGTAACACAACACACACACACACACACTCACACACACACAATCAAGACAGAAGAAAGGATGTGAAAGTGATGTAATAGTGAAATTCGTGATGTTCAGAGATCTTTAGAAATAATAATAATAACAATAATAATAATAATAATAATAGCACAATAACAAGGTGTTGTTGTTGTTGTTGTTGTTGATGTTGTTGTTGTTGTAATCATTACACTCTCAGAAAACAAGGGCTGGTTTTTGGGATGGAAAAAGAGAAAAGAGTGTTACCTTCTGCTCTTACATTCCATACCTCCTAATGTATAAGCTTATATTTTATTTCCTTTTTTACGGTAAAGCTTTAAATGTACAGTACAGACAGCTTTCTAGGTAAAAGGTACTAAAGGGGCACACTTGACCATACTACACAAGGGTACCACTGGGTGTAGGAGTCATATTACTGCAAAATAATCTTAATAAACAATGGGATTTGTTTGTTTTGTGTTGTTTACTGTCAGTGAAATTTGCAATGACTTTCAGAATAACACAGTAACAGCCTTATTATTATTATTATTACAGTTTAGATGTCATGAAGGCGTTTGCAGTAACCTTTTCACACACGTGCAGGGGCAGTATTGATCAGCTAGTGTGTGTTTAGCCGTGTTTTGCACTTTGGCCATGTAAACTTCGAAGCTCAAGCCTCCAGCGTGCTCAGAGTTAAACCGGGATTTCTGCAGGTTTCTCTCAGATTGCAGCACAGTGTGCACTTTATCTCATCCCTCTTACACTGATTTACACAGACTGATAATAAGAGAAGTTAAAGAACGAGTAAATCGGGATTACACAATGATAAAACTCACTGCTCAGGAACTCCAGTACAGACATTTCGTATGTTTCATGTAGCAGATCATGTAGCAGACATTAATCTGAAGACATTACTCACGACGTTATAATGTATAATCTTTATAATCTGCTAATGTTCAGACACAATGCTGGCTGAAATTGGGATATCAGTAACAAATTAATATTCCTTTAACAAGAATAACAATTAAATCTACGCACCATGGGCAAAAAAAAATGTTGATTTCAATTAACCATTTTAAATTTCTGGATATTTTCCATAATCTCTACACATACAACATATGTACAAAGAAACTGGATAATATTAATAATATTAATATAAATGCTACAGTACATTTTGATTCTTTCACCCTCAGCTCTGTAAAATATGCAGTGCATAAACCTTTTATTTTTCTATTTTTTTGTAGTTCAACATCCAACAGGCTTTTCTTTTTTTTTCCTACTGAATCACAGATAGTTAGAAAGCGTGTTTCCTACAGTAAAATCTTCTCTACACGACGTAATGATTCATGCTGAAAGACTCGGTTTCTTCAGATTCTGTTGGTGACTGATGTTATGTCAGTGAGCCATTTTCCCCACGAACCTCCTCATTTTCTCAGCCTTCAAATCAACACTCCACATCAACGGATTAATTGTTGATTTCTGCAAACATTTATGTAACCATTTGTGGAAGGAGTCTCCAGTGTCAGCGCTTTGTAACAGTCAGAGGTGAGGGAACGACTGTTTATAGCTGCTATAACGTAGGTGAGAACAGGTGGACAACATTCCACAACATTAAATGTGACTATAAACATAAAAAAAAAAAGTGTGTTGTTCTTTAATACATTAAAAATTGTAATCACTGAAAATTTAGAACACACTTCAGGATGTGGAGGTGTAGAAAAAGAATCACCTTCAGGATGGTAACGGTAACGCCACTTCATCACTCCACCCTGTCAGTGATTATTTTACTAAAACAGCATGACTCAGGGTCTTATTACTTACCTATTTAATAATTTGCACGTAAGAAATGTGATAAAAACAGTTATTGTATTGACTTTTATTAGGGATTCGTAGTCTAAAAAAAATCAGTATTTAGGATTTTAAGTGAAAACTATCAAATATTGTGATTCTCTGTACCACTTTGTTCAGCAGGAGCCATGGAGAACATCTTCATTCTGCTCAGCGTAACCCTCCTCGCCGCAGGTTTTCGTGGTCAGACGCAGAGCTCCGACGTGCAGGAGCTGGCCGGCCGGAGCGCAGACTTCGCCACGGCGCTGTACCGCAAGATTGCTAGCATGAGCGATGATAACTTTGCGATCTCCCCTTTAGCAGCCGCTCTGAGCCTGGCGTCTCTGGCAGCAGGAGCTGGAGAGAGCACGAGCAAAGGGCTGCTGCAAACGCTGAACCTGGCTCCTATGGAGAGAGACGGAGAACCCGATAGGATCCCCACGTTGCTGCAGCAGATGAGGGAAGCTGTAGCTCAGACTGTAGCGACGGGTCTGTTTATCAGCCAGCAGGTCCAGGTCGAGTCCAGCTTCAGCAGCCAGGTGAAGAAGTTCTACAGCGCAGATGTGAAGAGTGTGGAGTTCTCCAACACGCAGGCCACTAAAGCCAGCATCAGTGAGTACGTTACAGGCAGCACCGGGAACAAGATCAGGGAGGTGCTGGACACCGTGGATCCTCAGAGCCAGCTCATGCTCATCAGTGCCGCATATTTTACAGGTGAGGAACAATCAGGGTGGTTCTCTTTTCTTTTCCCAGGATTCTGTGTTTCCTATCCTCATGTTTTCGATCAACAAGCTGAGAATGCATGAGGACATGATGCAAGAACCAGAGGACCTAACACCAACGCACCATGATGTGTGAACATCTGTAGAGACACTTGTAATAAATTCAGAAGCCTTTATGTAGGACATTATGTAGGACATTACAACAATGTATCAGAACAGGTTCTAAGCAGAACCCTTTTTAGGAAGAGCCCTTAACAAAACTATCTTCCCAAGATTATGTGTATTAACTGGTTATATGTGCCATGCAAACTCCAAATTATTGCTCATTATTTTACCTAGAACCTCTCAGGTGCTCTTCAAGGGTTCTTTAAGAGCTTATTGGAAAACGAAGAGCCCTTAGCAACCTTAAAAGGGTTCTGCTTGGAACCTGTTTCGTGGAGAATCACATTACTGTACAGTTCTGCATAGAATGTTTAAGCATTCCTGCAGAGGGATCACCATGTACACAGCATTGTGTTATTTCAGGTGCATGCAAAGAGCAAATGTTGGATCTGGCATCCTATTTAGAGAGATGGAGAACTAAGCCAGATCCCATTTTGCTCAGGTAGATGAGAGAAATGGGTTCTTCAAGGGTTCTTTAAAGGTTCATTGGATAACTAAAGGCTCATAGCTTCTAACAGAATGGTTTTACTTGAAATCCCTTCTATTCAAGGAACACACTGTTGTACAGTTCTTAGAATTTTTAAGGATTCCTGCAGAGGGATAACCAAAGAACCCTTAGTGCACACCACATTGTGTTATTACAGATGCATGCAAAGAGCTGCTTCAAAATTTAGGCTCCTATGGAGAGAGACGGAGAACCAGATCAGATCCCCATGCTGCTCTTGGAAAACCAAGAGTTCTTAGATTCCAAAAAAAAGGGCTTTTTACTTTTTAAGGAATCCTTTAGTAGAGAAAAACTGTTTTCAGGTTCTACACAGAATTGTAACACCTCCACCAGAGGGATAACTGAAGGACCCTTCAGGGTTCTAAGGTTATAGTGTATGCTGTATTTTTCCCGACCAGGCCAGTGGAAGCTCCCGTTCAATGCCAGCTTCACTCAGGAGGAGCGCTTCTATATTGATAAGTACCACATCGTCCAGGTGCCTATGATGATCCACTCAGATAAATACTACCTGGCGTATGACCCGTCCCTGAAGGTGGGCATTCTGAAGCTGCCGTGTACTGACGGTACCGCCATGCTGGTCCTCCTGCCGGATGAAGACGTAGATTACACGTCTGTGGATGAAGCCCTGACTGCTGAAGTGTTCCTCAGATGGGTAGCAAAGCTGAAGAAAACGTATGTCAGGGCCAGTTTTTTACACACCATTCTACAGGCTGATTTTTAAACATTGTAATACATTAGTGATTAATTGTGATTGAATAGTAATGTGTATTTGGTCATGTGATCACTCCACAGGAAGTTAGAGGTCCTGTTGCCCAGGTTCTCCGTGGAGTACTCCTTCTCTCTGAAGAAAAGCCTCCCCAGTCTGGGCTTTACCAAATTCCAGGATGGTAGCGCAGATCTGTCAGGAATCAGCGAAACCTCTGAGCTGAAATTGTCTGAGGTAACGTACATCCATTTCTGATCAGTAATGGGCAGCAGGGGGGTGGGATGGCAGGTGACTGAGGGGCAGTAGCCTGAGAGTGAGGACAGAGTTCTGTAATAGTGAGCAGGACTATAATTACTGCTCTACTCTTCACTGCATTCTCACTAAAAAATTTCTAATTATATACAAAAGCTAAAAGAAGATGTTCTCTTTGGGAGTGACGAGGTTGGACAGGATTAGGAACGAGTACATCAGAGGGACAGCTCATGTTGGACGTTTGG
>CM075021.1:17681487-17697488 GCA_037576675.1 Pangasius sanitwongsei
CAACATCTAGTGGAAAGACTTCGCAGAAGAGTGGAGCTCATTATAACAGCAAACACAGGGGGAATAAATCTGGAATGGGTTCAACAAGCACATATGAGTGTAATGGTCAGGTGTCCCAATACTTTTGTCCATATAGTGTATATATATACGTATATTTCCTTTGGGACACATTTTGGTCTTTGGTAAGAATTAATCTTATTAGTCAGAAAAATTAAGGAGCTAACTAAGCAAAAAAAAAGATTTTGGGTTAAATTGCATTAGCAACCATTCTGATCCTCGTTAACATTGCTAGCTGTTCCTTGCTAGCTTGCGTGATCTAGTGGAAAGCTTTCCCAGAAGAGTGGATATAGAGTTATACCAGCAAAGGGACCACAAAGGGAGTGGTCTTATACTGGCCTTATAGTATAGTATAGTATAGTATATACATAGAATGTAACTATAAACGGATAAAAAGTACGTCTGTCTTTAATAGATACCAAATAACGTAATGTTTTACTCACACGTACTGTTTATGAAACCGTGAAACTACTTTACCGTTACAGCGATCATTAAGTACAACTCTGGGGTAATTTCTAATTAAAAGCGTTCCAAGGAAGCGCACGAATGCAGAGTGTCTATTAATAGCCAGCGCAGAAAGCAGAGGAGCACTTCAGCAGAGGCAGACGGCGCAGCAGACACGGGTTTAATTTCCTGCATCGAGCTCGCAGATCAAGGCTTCCTCGGCAACAGCAGGTCTCTCTGCGCTCCTTTCTGCATGTTTTCAAAGTACGTCACGTTGCTTTTTAGTTTAGCTCAGATCGAGGGGAACAGGATATGAACCAGTGCTCGAAATCGGCTTCAGAAATAACCCTGGCCTGTTTAATGGCGCCTCGTTGTGCACTTTGTACTTGTGCGTGCAGGCTGGAGCGAAACCTGTTTTTCTGAGTTCCTGAGCTTTTGGATTAAAAATCTAAACGCGTGAGATGTCAGCGCTTTATGTCACTCACTGGGAAATTGTAGGCGCAGTTGCGGCGCACCAGCGCGTACTTGTTCTCCAGTTCCAGAGGGTAGGGTTGGCTCTCGCAGTGGCCGTTCTCATGCTGCAGACCGAGACAACACAGCTTCTTATAGAACTCCAGGAACCAGAGGTGCTGCTCGTCCGTGAAAGACGCTGTGTGGAGAGTCAGAGAGTTCAGAGAGTCAGATCTGGATAAGATCTCGTGTGTAATCGAAGACAGAAGGGGTATTTAATGAAAGCTCAGAAGTTCTTCACCAGAATCTGAGCTCACAATGGCCGGCTTCAACACAGAGAACAGCTCATGAGTGAGTCAGAGCTCAGATGTAACACTCAGAGTCAGTCACTTCAGAAGAAGTATTTATGTGGGGAAAGTTTCTCATATTCGGGGTCCATTTACACAGCTAACTTAAGTCCATTTTCTGTATGCAGCATTCAGATTATTCAAATCACCTGTGTGTAGTTCACAGCTTTGAGGTTGCCAGATGTTTTTTGAGTAGAACCTCTGAGACGGGGTTTTTCAAGAGGCAGAAATCAGAGCATTCTAATATATTTCTTATAGCCAGCTGCTGTGTTTCAATGCCCAGCACTAGAAGTTCAGAAATATTTTTAGGTCATATTGCATGCACTGCATGTTTAAGATCTAGCCACACATTTTTTTTTAATAACCCCAAGCTTAACAGTGGGTAGGACATCCTCCTCCTCCTCCTCGTCCTCCTCCTCCTCCTCCTCCTCCTCCACCTTCTCACCATCATCATCACATGCTTCTCTTATTTTCTTTCTTCATATCATGACGTGTTCCGTTATTTCCTGATGACATTTCAGACAACGGAAATTGCAAACAGGAGGCATTTAGATATCGGTTTCTAGCCTTTCCCCCACTTTATAAAAGTCAATTATCGTTCATTTTCTCATTCGGTTGTTCAGTTTAAGACAACATCCTGAGAGACTCAAAGGGTCCGAAAGTTTATGTTAAGTTTAACTTTCATCACCTGAGACCTTACAGAATTAACTCGAAAGGTGCACAAACTTTTGCACATGCCACATTTACTGTTTTTCACTTTCCAGTGTGTCAAATTCAGCATAGTGAATGTGCATCAAACTTTTGCAGAAACATACAAGTGTGCAAGATGGCTGCCTATAGCTGTAGTAACCTCATAATAAACAACACTGTGCACAGTAAAGAGGTTGGAGACTCACACTTTAGCATTACTATGAGCCCAACTCTGGATATGTCAGTAAAGACACGTGATAATTAGCGACCTGTTTCAGGTGCGCAGCTGTGATCACGGCCGGGACACTCACCTGAGAGGCCATGACACAGTTTGCCGTACTGGAAGGACAGTGATGCCAGCACCGCCTCGTCAGCTTTAAAGCACTTCTCACAGAACGTCTTCACCAGCGGGAAAATAACACGGGTCCTGTCGTCTGTGGAAAAGGCCGCAAAGAAGACGGAGGCCATCACTGCCTCTCTGCGTCTCTATCTTTATACAGTTCTACTTGTATTTGCACTTTTAACAACAGACATGGCCACAAAGCAGCTTTAAAGAAATCCGGATGGAGATCTAGATCCTTAACGAGAGAGTCCGAAAGTAGAAAATGAAGAAAAGGAAAGAGATGCATCCCATAATACTACGAGTGTGAGTCAAATGAAAACTTTAGAATTGTGACATAAAATAAAATTGAATCACATTTTTTTCTAGAGGAATCTTATGGATTATGGATTATGATATGATTTTTGACACCTATTTGGAACAAACAGTGCAAATTTTTTTTAAAAACGTAAGGTTTCTCCTTTTCAAATTCCACTTCTGAAGTAATCTGGAAGCTGTATAACAATGACAATAAACCTGAACTGAGTAAATTAGTGGTAATAAATGGAAGAAATGAATAACGAAGCTGACCGTTGTCGAACATCTCCAGGAGGTTGATGATGGTGTCGAAGGCTGCCAGTCTCACGGTGCTGCCCTCGTCACGTGCCAGCTCCACCAACTCCGGCAACACCACAGCCTTCGTATGTTCCGGTCTGGGCCACAAACACAAACACGGAAACATCACGCATTAAAAAATGGGGTTATAATTAAATTTTTATTATTTTATTGAAGTGCACAGTGCATATCGTGCATGCATTCATAGCACTGCTGGTGTGCATCCTGAGTAGGGCTGTGTAGCACAACATCTGGACTCAGAACGGCAACGAAGCCGCATTTAGCTATCAGCGAATACTGAAAAGTCTAAAAATTCTGTGCCTATCGTTGATACTTTGGTAAAAAGATTACATCATTGTTAGAACGGATATAATATCGCCAAGTTTACTGATCAGCTTTCTGACTTTTGCAGTATCTGTATGCTAACATGTTTGGATCCAGCTAGCACTTAGACTAGCATTTATTAGCTATCTATCTGCTGTATCAAACTGTATGCATACATGCTTTACATAATTTATCCAGCGCGATTCATAAACGAGGCTAATTAACCACGAGGTTTCGGTTTCACGTTGTAGAGCTCCGACAGTCCGTGAGGAATCCTACGTACTCGTGCGTAATGTTAGATAGTCGGATAAATGTCCTTTGCTGTGAAATGGCTTGATTGGTTTCGACATACTTATGAATTTCTTTTTGACCCAGGAAGTCAGAGCAGAGGTGTGTAGAACTGCTTGATTGATTTACACAACAGCCAATAGCGTTCGAGAAATGCCACACCCCCACTGACTCTAAACCAACCTGACAGTAGCTTAGCGAGCTAGCTAAACACGGAGAACACTGGAGAGTTTAATGAGAGACTTTTTTTCATCTGTAGAGAATTTCACCCTCTTCCAAGTGTTTCTTTATTCTCCCGCAAGCGATGGTTGGAGATATGGGTGGGCGATATGACAAAGATAATCATAATCACGATATTTCAGGTTAATCAAATCACTTTTCAGAAAGATTCGACTCTTTAATGTTTCTCTCTCTCGCTCTTCCTCTCTTGTATTTATCTTTTTTACCCAATTCCCCTGGCGATGTTCTCCAGCTGGCGACACATGCAGGAGCGCACCTCGTACTCCACGTCCTGACACAGCGACCTGACCAGAGGCAGCAGGTCCTTCTTCACCCTGCGCAGGACAACACAACAACGCAGCAACACAACAACACAACAGCTCAGTGCTCAGATTCATACCGCAGATCCGCTGAATCCTGGATCATGATTGGATTGAATTTTCTAGAACAGCAGCTCTGACAGTAGCGCAGCTGCAAATCACAGGTTAATGTTAATGCGCTCGTTCTGATACGATACCGTTTCCATAGCAACGGCTCGTTCACAGTGACGTGTTTAGCAGAAGCTCCACACAAATGGAGTAACTTGTTTCATGGAGCTCCAAAACATTAAATATAACTATAAATGGATAAAAAAATATATATAACCTGTCATTTTTTAACTAAATTAGAATTGTAACTGTTGACAAATTGCTGTGGTATAAGAGGAATAAAACACTGCGGGATGAGCTGTTTTAGGAAAATAATCAGCTTTGGGGTGGTAACAGTAACACACGCTTCATCACACCACCTCAATGTTGATTATTTTCCTACTACAGCATGACACAGAGTGTTTTATTCCTTGCTTATGGGTTTTATACAGCTTATTCAAGCTTGAGAAATTAACAATTATCATGAAAAACAACTGCTGAAGACAAACTATTGGTGCTAACTATTTCTATCCATAAAAAAATATTAAATATCACCCATAATTATAAGGTTATTGAAATATCTAGTTTATTAAAAATGGGTCAGTAATTGTGTACACAGCATTACATTCATGACAGAACGCTTTTTCCTAGCTCTTGCTAAAAGTATGTGAAAATCAGACAACACTCGATGCAAACCTTCGTTCCTCAAACCTTCACTTTTCACACAAACAGAAGACTCACGCTGATGACTCAAATTTGGCAGCCACCTTCCCCAGGATGCGACAGCTGGCCAGTCGAGCCGGTACGGACTGCGAGAGCTGAGCTTTGGATACCAGTGGGCTCAGGATCTGCAAACACGATCACACCACAGTAGCAGTCACGTCTTAGCGGCTCACTTCTGCATTCTATATTCAGCTAAACAGCAGATCTGGAACGTGCAGCAGCGTGGAAAGTGAGAAGTGAGAAAAAAAGTTCTCGTTACCTCCTGTCTGATGGTTTCTTTTGGTAAAGCATCAATAGCTGATAGCAAAGTCTCGAGCCAAGCGCTGCTGACCACTGTGGGAAGGAGATTAAAAAAAAAATAAAATAAACAAACTGAGTCTCAGAGGAAAGAGCAGGTTTTGGACAGGATTCACCGTCTTGTGTGAAAGAAAAGGTGGGGAAGGAAAAGAAATCCAGGTGGTGTTTTAATGTGATGCAGAATGACTAGGCATAATTAATTCGAATGCATAAATGCATTAAAACGTCCTCTAACTGGTCTTCAGCAGAACTTCCGTGCTATTACATAAACGTCAGCCTGAACTTGTGTCTTATGTTTATCCACTGGATTATAAAGGATTATAACACAGAGCTAAAGTCACTTTTTCTTGGTAATCTGTACAAATCAGAGTCAGGGGCGGAGCTAAACGTGAGCACAGTTTATGATGTCAGTACACAATAACTTCCTGAGTTTGGACCAGTCACGTGCAAGATTACAGGATGACGAGGACGAGGTTATCAGAACCCAGTCGCGACTATCTTCATCTTTTAATCTGACATGTAGAAACGTTATCGCGCGGTCTGTTACGGAATTCTTACTGGGATCATCGCGTACAGGGTGTGACAAGTAATAACCCTTAAAGACTGCTGGGATCGCACGGCGTAAAACCGACTTAACGCGCCATCTGCGCTAATCCTCGGACAGTTCCTCTCCAGACCGCCAGAGGGCAACCTGATTCAACGTTTCAATCTCTTCTTCTGTATTATGACTCACTTCCTGCCCTGCTATGTGTTTCCTCCTGATCGGTACCCTGTATAAGCTCTGCATTTCTTCCTGTTTGTTGCTGAGCTTTGTTTTCCATGCTTCCATGAATAGTGTGTCTCTGTTAAGACTGCCTCTTCTCGCCTCGCCTTTGTTTTGTGTTTTAGTTGAAAAATAAAAGTCTGTCTGCATTTGCATCTGACTCCTGGGGAAATCATGACGCCTTAATGAAAACAAAAAAAAACCCTGACATCTTGTTAAGTAATGTTCCGCAAATATTTGCATTTTACTTAAACTATCCTACAACAAAAGCTGTGAGTGTGGAACTGAAGAAACGTCGGACCACACGCGCCACAGCGTTGGTCAGAGGAATCATTCGAGCCAACTGTTTGGATTTGTCGCTTTATTCCATGATACCTAATTTGCATAGAATGAAGAAAACTTCGATTCAAATGCTGCTTTGTCGCTTTTCACTGCAACTGTGTACCCGTGTGTCACAAGAACGTAGGACGTAAACTGTCACCTGCCGCTTTGTCGCTTGCTATTATGAACCTAGGATTAGATTATATAAAATATATAATTTATTTGAATGGTCTGCGATTCCGTGTGTTTATTTAAGTGTATTTTCATCTGTTAGAGAAGAAGTGTGCTGTCCCTGACCTGTGTCCCGGTGGTCTAAGTTGAGGAGGACGATCTGGAGGATTGAGTGTGTGTGTGTCTGGATGAGGACGATGTCGTCCTGGAGGATGGTGAGGAAAGAGCCTGCTGCGGCGAGCTGCATATCTGCCCCGGCCACGTGCAGCACTTCCTGTGAGGGAACAGAGCACAAGATCCAGCTGAGAAGTTTAGTCCGGTTGCCTTGGCTCATCGCTAGGAGACGCTGTGGGTGATATCATATGAGTGGATGGTGTTCTGATTGTCGGGGGTGAGAAGAATGAAACGCAGTAGGATTTGTCCTACCCTGACTTTTGGCACCACTCTTCTGAAGGTCTCCGCTGGGTTCTGACACACCAGGTTTGGCAGGTTCACAATCACACTGGCTCGCTGGACGTCCTGCCCGGAGCTGATCACAACAAGGACAACAGCACAGAGGCAACATTTAGCATACAGGCACAGTCTGACGCACAAAAGTGGAGGAAAAACTCATAACCATGGTTTCATCTTATCCGCTCATATACCTCTCATTAAATGCGTACAAAGACGTTACGTAGAAAAATAAAAATTGGGAAGAAAGTAGAAGAGATCGTTGGTGTCTCACTGGTTTAATTTGTGTTTAACAAGTTAGCTTTAGAAGCTATAGACAGATATTTCCATTTCTCAACATGCTGGGCAGGCCACGCCCACAAGCAACTGCGTGAACATAGTGTTCACCAGGTATCACTCTGCATGTATAATAATAAATCTGAACATTAATGGAAACCCACTGTAACGTCAGAATGAACATTTTGTTATAAATCTAACGATGGAGGTACAGTACGAAATAATCGGCCTTTTTAGGGCTGGTTTGGAAATATTCTGCGTCTACAAAGATCTTGTTTTGAGGCAAGTAACTGAACTTAAATCTAATGAATTTCTGCAAACAAAGGCAAAGTGTAAGTGTGTAAGACAGTGTGTCTATGATGTACAGAAGCATTTCTGGTGTAAGATATATTGTACATATATTGCGAGAGAGGGAAAGGGGGAATATGGATAGATAACCAGGGGCTGATAGAAAGATGTGTTGAAGAGACAGCGAATCAGAAATGCGTGCACACCACGGTGAACTTCTTTCCCAAGCAAAGACTGTAAAAACTTGAACTTTTTGGGCTTCAGGTCATTTTAAGATGTCGATGAGTGCCAGGACCCTCCTTCCTCCACTTCCTCGCTGCGCTTTCGCTCTGAGGTATTCATTACCTTTACACTCGCAGTGTGTCCTCCAGTGCCCTTTGTTGGCAGAAGGTTATTTAATAACTAAGAATGAGCTGTGCTTGCTGCCAGGTCTGTCAGAGAGGGAGAAGTGGTCATGGTGTGTGCACCTTCTCAATACGATCGCTGTTGTCCAGCACCGTGCCACTGTTTTCCGTTTCCGGACTAGTGAACAGACGCGGTACGGACAGAGCGGAGCAGCTGGTGTCTAGAGGGCGACTTAATCAAATACACACCAGGTGAACGGGGGTCCAGTATCCTCATCTTCTTCTCAACGCATGCACTTTATCCTGCCTGTGTACGAGTGAGAAAGTAAAAACACACACATTCGCTTTGTGCTTTTGAAATGAAGTTCGGCGAGTAAAAGGAGCATGAAAAGGTGATGCCCAGCTACACCAGTATACTGTGCTGGGGACTTGTACGGCAGATGCTCCACAATTTGATAATAAACAGATTCAAGAGCGTGATCACTGATATGGTGAGGTTTTCTGTACTTAACATTTACAGAAGGAGTCTCCAGTGTCAGCGCCTTGTAACAAGCTGCAAGTCTTCAGGACAGAAGAGTTTGTGCGTTTGGTGGTTTCTTGGCAATTTTACAAGCTGCGTTTTTCTTTTTCTGGTCTTATTAAGTTCAGCATCTGTTTACAGCTGCTGTAACGTGCTTGAGAACAGGACCTAACTTGTTTCACAGATGCGCCACAACCTTAAACATAAGCGTAACTGGATAAAGAGGTATGACATATTGTTCTTTAATAACTGTAATAGTTGGCAAATTGCTGCTCTATTAGAGGAATAAAACAATGTTTTGGAACAATGTTAAAGGAAATAATCAACTTCAGGGTAGTGAAAGTAACTCGTCACACCACCCCGCCGTTGATTATTTTCCTGTAACAGCACGACACGCAGTCAGCGCCTAATGCATACGCACGCATGCACCAGTGTGACTAAGGAAACATTGTATTTGTGTAAATCTAGATTGAACAGATATGCATCCTCTGTGCATCTCTCTGCAGCTTAACGAGCATCTCTCTCTCCTATCTGTCATCTCACAGATTTGCTGGCAGCCTGCTTTTAAGCTCCGAGTGACAGCCAGCAGGGGCAATTGAACTGTTCTGAGAACTAGTTTGCTGCCCGAGGGAGCTGAGGTGTGGAACGACTCTGGAACTTAATTAGCACGGGGAAGGAACGCTACATAGCTTTGTAGGTTAAAGAGAAACATGGAGATCTGCCAACAAAGGATGTGATTGGTTGATTTCTGGCGCATATATATATATATATATATATATATATATATATATATTCTGAGATCAAACTGTGACAGCAATAAATAAGCTCATGTGTCATGTTTCCAGCAGCAAGTCTGACAAGCTGGATAGAACACTGGGCTTTACACACACACACACACACATACACACACACACACACACACACACCCCCCGAAGCTCTGACTATACTGTAAACACACAATTTAATCAAGTTCTTTTTGTGAAATGTGAAAACATAACTCAACTGGGGGAAAATGTGGGACAAAAACAATTTGTCACGTCTAATATCAGGGTGAACAAATCGGTAGAATCAGTTAAAGAACGAAATTGATCGTGAAAAAGTAGATCCCTGTCAGTACAATTAGTCTGATGATATGCAGGTGGAACGTTCATAAAAACCACAGCTAATCGTCTCCCCGGACAGGTGAACCAGGCAAGAATTTACAACGCTCTCTCAGAATAATGATAACGAAGGTAAGAGAGAAGCCAGCAGTCACTCAGAAGGAGTTGCAGGATGAGCTGAAACAGCAGTCAGCAATCGTCTCAGTTCCTACACCTCACGCTAAACTCCTCTGCTAAAAAAGAGGAACAGCGATACACGTCTAAGGGCATTCAGATAATTCAGAACTCTACTAGAACAATATACTCTGGTCCAATGAAACAAGAATAAAACTCTTTTTTATGTTTGAGAAAGAAAGGTTGTGCGTATGATCCCAAGAACACCATCACACACGCGGTGAAGCACGGTGGTGGGAGCATCGTGATATGGCGCTCGTCATCGAAGGAAACATGAATGGAGCAAAATGATGGGGACATATTAGGGGAGGATTTAATCTTATCTGCCAGGAAACTAAGTCTGGGGAGAAGATGGACGTTTCAACTAGACAACAATGTGAAACATACAGCCACAATAACTCAAAAAGGTCTTGTATGACCGAAAATTTATGGAGAGTGGGATCCTCGTAACCGTGAGGAACTGAAGCTGATTTGTCAAAAGAAATGTAACAAAACCAAAATGCTTCAAAAAATCTAATTATTTCTTAATGTAGACGTCTCGGAGTCATTTCAGACAACAGCGGCTTTGCAACAAAGTGCTAATATTGTTAATTTTTTTGGTGTCCGATTACTATTTTAATTTTTAGTAATTTTGTTTTTTCAATGCATATGCTTATGAATGCATACTTTGTTCATATTTACAATACTTTTTGACGAGGAAGCAAACACGATGTGCTACACTGGAAACTTAACTAGCTGACTAACTCACCATAAAATATACAAAAATATCACATCACAAGAAAGACTTCATCTTCATGATACACAATACGTATCACTATACGTGTATTAGTTTGCTATTTTTTTTTTTCGCTAACAAAGTGCCACTACAGGTTCAGAAAATTTTATAAAAATGTAAACGTTTAATCAAAGGAGTTCTAAAAGTTATAACTCCTGCACAGACCTGCTGTGGAAGAGAAAACCTTTAAAATGGCATTTCAGACTTGTTAATGCTAATTACAGCCTTTGTTTGTGCAAAATTGATGAGCGACTGTGTGTGTGATTGAATTAGAGGCATCTGAGAGCGTTTTAACCAGACGCTTCTGACGCTCTGGGGGGTTTTAAGGATATCTGATAAAAGTATAATCCAATCTGGTAATCAGATCACAGCCATCCAACTTTAATCAGCTGAAATCCTCCAGCAGATAGCGATGGATCGTTGTTGTAGCTGTACGTCTGTGTGTCAGTAACACGGAGGATTAAGTACGCTTTCTTTCAGAAGTCCGGTCATCGTCCGGAGACGAGCAGATCGTTAACTCGGCTAAAGACTTGAATGAAAGGTCGCTAGCTGGATTATACATGAGGCAGGTACATGAGCGATGACATCAGCTGGACTCGGTACAGTTCATGCTGGAGGACCAGTGAGCAAGTGATTCACGCGCTGTAATGCTGACTGTTAAAGCACTTTCATGATAAATTATTGATGATGATAAAACATCCCGATTTTTAGATGGATTTTTATTGCTTAAAATTGCATGTCAGATAAATTTTTTTTTTCTATATATATATATTACTTATACTAAAAATAAATGGATTGCCTGCGTGTAGAAGTAGGAGAGGATAAATATTATATCTTAAATAATAAAAAAAACAACATCCAATGTCTTTATAAAAATTGTTAACGTTCACATTTAAATTTATAGAAAATATCACTTTAAAAAAAATATTCAATATTCTTGACTAAATGATGCAGCTGATTTCGGAGGTGAAAATTTTGACTTAAAAAAATGCATTCATGGGATTTTATGGTCTGGGAGGTATTGTGTGTCGAAAAAAAACCCCAAAAAACTAAAATTAAAATATAAACCCATTTCTTCGCCAATAAAAAATGTCAAATTATGAAAAAAAAATAATACCTGAAATTTTTTAACCACACACATATCACAATATTTAATTCTGCTAAGCTTAAAGCTGAATTCAATTTACATATTTTAATGTAATTTTAATATTTTGTAATATCTAATAGGTATACTTTAAAAACAAAGATTAAATAAAACATTAAATAATAATATTAAATAAAATATAATATCATATACTATATATGATATTCCTAATTATTTTTTTGTTATTTTATTTATTTTTCTTTTATTAATTTTTAATTCCTGAATTCTCCCTTCACAGAACAGATCTTAATTAGTTATCGTTATTTGTAGGACTTGTTTTTGAGATATTGAGGTTTGAATTAAACTAGTTAAATTCAGAAACATTCAAAACAGCGAATAACGACTCAATAAGAATTCCATAATGAATATAATAACATGTATATATTAAAGTACTGAAGCAGGGATATGGGGAAGAATCTGGATTGAGACATTCCTAATAGCTGTGATCGAAGAAATAAAAAACATAACAACTGAGATGTGATTATTATGTGACTAAACCTATATTCTTTTAATCGGGATGTACAAGCTAAGGTGTTTTATTTACCTGAGGAGGTAGACCGCTCGCTCGATATCATTCAGATCTTCATCTACAGTCAACTTCTCAATCTCCTCTGCAGTCTGGAACATCACACAAAAAAAAAATATATATATATATATATATATATATATATATATATATACAAATTAATATCAGGAAAAAAATATATAATATAAGAGGAAAAAAGAATGAATTTGATCCAATCCTGGAGCAAACGTCTGAGTTTGGAATTAGATTTGAGGAAAAAAATTTTTTTTTGAATTGTAACTTTACATATAAAGAGATTTGACTGTGTTTTTTTGTTTTGTTTTGTTAGGATTGAGTTTATTTTATTTGTATTTTATACTTATTATACTTATTATATCTGCAGTGTAAATGTGTATTGTTCCTGCATTAATATGTGAAATGCTTCAGGTAAAAAAAAGCTTAGTTTAAAAAATATATATAGATATCAGATGGGTATCGATATCAGTTCATACTCCAGGTTTCAGTTCATACTTAAGGTTTCAGTATCAGTATCGATACAAATTAATATTCAAGGTTTCAGTATCTTTATCAGTATCAGTACATACTCATAGTTTCAGTATCAGTATCGATACAGATTAATACTCAAAGTTTCAGTATCAGTATTGCTATAGAGTAATACTCAAGGTTTCAGTATCTTTATCAGTATCAGTACATACTCATAGTTTCAGTATCAGTATTGCTATAGAGTAATACTCAAGGTTTCAGTATCTTTATCAGTATCAGTTCATACTCATAGTTTCAGTATCGGTATCCATATCATCTGACACTCCTGGTTTCGCTGTCGATGTCGATATCGGCTCATACTCCACATTCTAGTATCATTATTGACAACTGCTGATACTCCAGGTTTCAGTATCAGTATCAGCTGATAGTCCAAGTTTCAGTATCAGTATTGATATTCATTTATACTCCAGGTTTCAGTATCAGTATCAGCTGATACTCCAGGTTTCAGTATCGATCTCGGTATCGGTTAATATTCAAGGTTTCGATATCAGTATTGATAACGTTTGATATTCAAGGCTTCAGTATCAGTATCGATATTCGTTGATATACTCAAGGTTTCAGTATCAGTACCGACTGATACTCCGGTTTTTAGTATTGTATCGGAAAAGAAAGTGTGGTATCGTGCCATCTGTATTATATATAATAACCAGACGGCCAGGTGGTGGATTTACTGCTTACAGATGACTCAGCCGAATATGTGAGGGGGATTTTCATGCGAGGATGGTGAGGATGTGAGGATGCGAAGCACGATGGACTGCGGGGGAAGAAAGAGAGAGAGAAAGGAGTGCGTGGGCCGGGAGCCGCGGGGGCGGAGAGTCTGTTACTCCAGGGCTTCTCTCATTAGCCGAGGCACTTCGGCCGTGGAACCTCCCTCCCAAAAAGGGATGCTCAGAGAACCCCAGCGCCTCCTCCACCTCCACCTCCACCTCCTCCTCCTCCTCCCTTTGCATACGTAATACGAATTCCTCCTCACGCAGTACGTGATGAGACTACTCATGTCATAAACGAGAGGAACCTCGTCCTAAATCGGGTTTCTGGGAGGCAGAGCGGGACTGACGGGGTCTGGCAGGATGTCCGAGGGTTCGGGTGGGATTTAAAAGCTGGAAGGATGAGGAGAGCGAGGAGGAGCGGCAGCGGTGATGCGGAAAGCTGTCAGAAAGTGCGTCACTCTGTGAAGCGGTGTGGGCAACCCCCATGCCATCCTGTGTCTCCTGAACATGCACTCATCAAAACACACACACGCACGCACACACGCACACACACATCTCTGGCGCAAATCTGACATGAATAAAGCACATGATAATGACATGCATGCAGGACATTTTTTAGGTGGCATCATTTAACACACACACACACACACACAAACATGGCAGAAAAGGTTGCAGGAATACCTTCAGACTCCTGCGTATGGGTCTCTCGATGAACGTCAGGTCCTGCAGGTCATCGATCTGTCCAAATACACCGGACTGGCTCAGGGTCATCTTGCTGATGAACATCTGCTCTGGTTTTAATGTCTCCTTCTCCCCTTCTTCCTTACACCTCAGGCATCTTCTCCGGGCTCCTGGAGTCGGAACGATGATTTCTCTTCCTCCCACGGCCAAAAATAAAACTCCTTCAGGTTAAACCAAGGAACTAGAAGTTCAGAAACATGCTCCTTGGATGTCGGGGTGCTTCAAAAAACAAACTAAAGCGTCTAATTACTGGCTTTACAGTCATATCTCAAGCCTGGAACAGGAATTCCTTCAGATGAGCAAATGATGAGCAGATGATTGAACTTTGGATGGATGACAGGAGGCTGCTTTTCCATTGCACCTGCTGTTCAATAGGCAGAAAATCCTCATGGAAATGTTTATATCTATATCTATATCTATATCTATCTAATCATGTCCAGGTCTAGTCTAAAATCTCACTAGGATAGGATTTAACATGTCCAAAAAGACGATCAAGAT
This sequence comes from Pangasius sanitwongsei, assembly GCA_037576675.1. Taxonomy (NCBI): domain Eukaryota; kingdom Metazoa; phylum Chordata; class Actinopteri; order Siluriformes; family Pangasiidae; genus Pangasius; species Pangasius sanitwongsei. The sequence continues at coordinate 17,696,012 of CM075021.1, forward strand.
ATTATCTAGATAGATAGCTAACTACCTTGCTAACTAGTTAACTCACCTAGCTAGTAAATATTGCAAAAATATTGAGATATATTTATATTACAACCGACAGATAGCCTATAGCACTGCTGCTGCTCTATTAACTGAGACTAAAACGTCACGCGACAACCAATAACCCCAAACTAACGTCTAAATATTAATGACAAGACACTAATTTAACATCTTTCCGGTCTAAAAAAAGAGAGAGAACCCGTTGTTGTTGTTGTTTTAGCGGTGAAAATCGCCGCTTAGCCCGACAGCGACAGCAGCAGCAGCAGCAGCCCACTCGCTTCAAACGCACTGCACCAACTAAAGCCGTCTCCATGGAGACCGCATGCCACAGGAGCGCGCGAGCGGAGCGGAGCGGAGCGGAGCGGATCACAGCGGCTCGCGCGTCAGTCAGCCGCGGCGTCGTCCTCGCGCTCGCGTTCGTTCGTCATCGACGTCGTCATCGTCATCATCATCATCATCGGGCAAACAGAACTGAGACGCGCGCGCGCGCATATGTGTCTATGTGTGTGTGTGTGTGTGTGTGTGTGTGTGTGTGTGTGGGACCGGAACACCAAACAAACAAACAAACAAACAAATAAACAAACACAAAAATACACAACAAGTCTGTGTTTGTACAGAAGGAGTGTCTCGCTGGCTTATTAGCCCTTATAAGGAAATGTGGGCGTGTCCTTGAGGCCACGCGCTGAAATGAGAGATGCCCTGGTGTGGGCGTGTCATTAGGGGACGCCATATAAGGAAGTAAGTGACCATATATGGTAAAAGGAAGTAGGTTTGTCTTATACAGTATATACATGTATATACAGTACAGTATGTACACTTATTTTTCTCAGCATGTTTTCTTTCTTTTTTTCTTTTCTTTTTTTTTTTTAAAGACAAGCCATGAACAAAATTCCTGAAAATATTCAACTTTGAGAGACTCAAATGTTATGGAAATAAATTATAAATAGAATTTTAAAAGTTTAAGCTTTTTTTTAAAAAAAAAAAAAAAAAAAAAAGCAAAATTATTTGAAATTTGAAATTTGAAAGCTGTACTCATATTAAAATGAAACCCGACATTGTGAAATAAATTTTATTACAATATATGCAAATGATATGCAAATACAACAGTACATAGTTAAATACTTTTATTTGAATTATGAATTATTTTGTGTTAAACAAAACTAGGTGTGTGTAAAGTTGTGCATATTTGGCATCATTTGCATATTTTGCATATATTTTGTAAATGTCTCTACATAAATTACATAATATTGTTTTTTTAATAAACTTTCCTATTATATATGGTTTATATCAATAAAAGTAAAACAATTCATTCTGTAAATGTCTCATCAGGCACTGAATCTGTGGAATCTTATAATAAGATCCTGAGCAGCATTTTGGATCTTCATGCACCCATCAAAGTTAGGACAATTGCGTTTTCTCGCTCAGCTCCCTGGTTCAC
>CM075021.1:17698036-17708975 GCA_037576675.1 Pangasius sanitwongsei
TTTAAAAGGGGTCTAAAAACGTACCTTTTTAAAAAGTGTTTTAATATTTAGAGTTTAAATTTCTGTGCTAATCTCAGCTGGCAGCTGGTTTTAATTGCTGTATGTTATTATGACTCTTTTCGGTAGCACTTTGAGATTTTGAAAATGTTTGTATATTATTATTAAATCTTAGTTTTAGTAATGTTTTTTATATTACTTTTTTTTTTTTTTTTAAATGTAGTTTAATTTTCTTAGGTTTCAGTTTCACTTTTAGTAGTTAAAAAAGTTTTTTTAATTAAAAAAAATATATAATATAGTTTAATTTTTTTATTTACTAGTTTTTTTTTACAGCTGCAGTTTTATTGTCATATTCAAAATATATTTTAAGTTGTATTATTACCTGTAGTAGTAATAGAAAATGTTTGTAATATTTACAAAGACAGTTATAGTACAGTTTTTTTTTTGTCATTCCTGACAGTTTTGTTGTCATATTTTTTTAAAAAATAATTTCATTTTATTTTTGCGTATTTTATTGGTACTTTCGGTGCTTGTAGTACAATAACCAGGTTCTTTCTAAAACTCTAAATGATTTAATGAGCCCTTATAGAGCTCTTTTTTCTACAGTAGAAGAGAGAACCTGACTGAGATGTGTACAGTTAGTAAATAACGTTGGGTACTTTTCTGGGTGTGTGCAGAGTCATGAGTGTGAAGACCTGGCGAAGTTATTTATAGGCATATCTCTAAAAGTCTCGTGTGTTCAGTGGAGTCCGGTGGCATGTTGTGTGTAAACATGAACCACGCTGAGGTTCGGGGTCCTGACTGCTGCGCTGCTCCGTCTCTCCCAGGCGAGAACATCCGACTCATCATTTTGTGTGTCACTGAAACCCTGAGAGAAATATTCCATAATCATGTACGCGGGTCAGTGGAGCCGAGTGTTCAGAGGCAAACACGGAGACGACGCAGACGACGACACACACGGCGTTTTTTACAACGAAGCTGCAGCTCAGGACCTCGAGGCGGCGTCTGAACAGGTAGGACGGTCCTCCAGCAGGTTCTCTTTACATCCACGCAGAGCATCGAACACTTTAATGACACTTTTAACTGGAATCATCTGATCACACGTCTCGTGGAATAATTCTGTCCCACTATCATCACTCACACATTCACTCAAATCAGTCGTCAGTTAAAATCCAGTATTTCTACATAATTTCCACACTGTTTTCTTTTTTTTTCCTGTAAGTCGTTTTTAATTAGTAGCTTAATATACCTTTTTTTAATCTTTACTCATGTTAGAATGAGTACCTACCCTACTGAAATACATAAACACAAAAGCATTGAATGTAAATGATTAAAATATCCAGTTTGAAGTGTTTTTGTGATAAGTAGCCTTAGTTGTATATGGAGTGCTAGCTCAGGTGGCAGAGCACGGGAGTCTTCATCTCAGGCTGGGTGCCAACTCCAGCCACTGGCCGTGCACAGGCTCGTGCTCTCAGCGCCGGACCCAAACCCGGATACATGTGGAGGGTCACATCAGGAAGGACATCCGGCGTAAAACCCGTAGCCAATCAGCATGCAGACAAGGGAAGGTGATGTGCTGTGGCGACCCCTAAAGGGAGCAGCTGGAACAACAACTTTACATACGTGACTAGTGTTTATCTTACAGTGACGATGATGATGATGATGATGATAGTGATGATGATGATGATGATGATGATGATGATGGTGTTGATGGTGGTGATGGTGATGATGGTGATGATGATTGTTATGGTGATGATGATGATCATGAGGATGGTAGTGACGATGATGATGATGATTGTTATGATGATGATGATGATGATGATGGTGATGATGGTAGTGACAATGATGATGATGGTAGTGATGATGATGATGATGATGATTGTTATGATGTTGATGATGATGATTATGTTGATAGTGATGATGACGATGACGATGATGATGATGATGATGATGATGTTGATGATGATGAATATGTTGATAGTGATGTTGTTGATGATGATGATGATGATGATTATGATGATGATGATTGTTATGATGATTGTTATGATGTTGATGATGATGATTATGTTGATAGTGATGATGATGATGATGTTGTTGATGATGATGATGATGATGGTAGTGACGATGATGATGATGGTAGTGATGATGATGATGATTGTTATGATGATGATGATGATGATGATGGTAGTGACGATGATGATGATGATTGTTATGATGATTGTTATGATGTTGACGATGATGTGTGTGTGTGAGAGAGAGAGAGAGAGAGAATGTGTGTGTGTGTGTATGTGAGAGAGAGAGAGAGAGAGAGAGAGACCATGCTAATACTCTTGCATTGTCTTATTATTGTTATTAAAAGAAGGAAATCCCTCCATCTTCTGGATGATATCTGCACAGGATCATGTGCACTAGCGGCATCGGGAAGCAGGAGTGTGTGACATGGCGAACTCTTCACGGCCTCCGTCTCATCTCCGTCATGCCTGCTGAGTACGTTTAATAAACACAGCCCTGAATAACATTCATCATCAAGTTACAATGTTTAACTCAAGCCTGCGGTGACCTCTGACCTCTGACCTCTGACTGACAGGGAGGAGGATCAGCTGCTGTCGGCCGTGTGGAGCGGAGATGTGAGGAAAGTGAGGAATATTCTGATGAGTGAGAAAACGCCCAGGAATCTTCTGACGGCGGATGCAGACGGCTGGACTGCGGTACACGAGGCGAGTTATTACGGCCAAGCTGAGTGCCTGAAGCTGCTGCTCACAGGTGAGGAGGCGTTAACGCAGTCAGCCATTTTCTTCCAGGAAGTCAAATAAAACATCCGGTGCGTCTCAATCAGCTCCGTAGTTCACTAGTCAGGGCGCTGATCAGGGAGGCGGCCATTTTAAGGGCTGTCTCAATCTCAAAAATCCTTCCAGCGCATTAGAACATTCGCTCCCTAAAAAATCCCACAATGCACCACAAAAACCAGGAAGCATCGATACTCACTACGTTCCCTTACTGGAAATGACGTCATATTTTCATATTTTGAAAAAAATGGCGGATGAACTCTCAGCCAACTTCGTCTACAAGTGTAAGTAGCTTGTTATCTTCGTTGTAGCTCTTAAGTGATTACGTACATTAACGAATTTTAACTTTATTTGATGTTCTATATACGTGTTTTTTTTTTTTTAGTCTAATGACTTTTAAGTGTTAAATGATTTTAAATAAATCCACTAGCGAGCCTACGATCCTGCTTGAAGCACCATGACAGAAACGTATGTGATTAAACTAACAAATTTATAGGACATATAATATCAGAAAGATATCGGTCCTGCCTGTCGGCGATAAACGCCAGCGGTGACGTTTTACACAACGCGAGCACACGGCCTCGCTAGCTCTAGCTAACTTCTAATTCTGCATTTTCTTTTTCAGCTGTCCCTGAGATGATTAACCCTCGAACCCGTAAACACCAGACTCCCCTCATTCTCGCTGTATCCCGGGAACACTTACCTTGTGTGGAGTATCTTTTGGAGAAAGGGGCGGATCCCGGAATTCCCACCATAACCAATGAGACGCCTCTCTATGAAGGTGATGACTTTAATCGCTATGTTTAATGATAATTGTTAATATTTTACAGCATTTGGACTTTATGTCACTGCAAAACTGATATCAAGTGGAAAATATCCTGATTATAGTTACATTTATCTAATAGCGTTCTCAGCGTGAGATTATTAAAATGAAATTATCTTTTTTTTTTCTTTAGCAGATCGTTTCATTTCAAGCATTTATTCCTAGAAAAAAACAATTTAAGCTGAATAATCTCATTTTATCTTATATACTTTTATCATAAACTCATATTAAGAATATGCTACAGAAATTCGACTATATTCCAGATATTTTCACTTGCAGTATTTGCATTCAGGACAATTCAAATATTTTATAATTAAAATTAAAATGATTTTTTTTTTTTGCATTTGCCACCAGTCTGATCACATTTCTGTGCAATTAAACTGAGTTTATTACAAAATCGTATCTCGATCTTAATCTAAATTGTACTTTTCATTTAAAATTTTCTAAATAAATAAAATATTTTAGTGTTTATATAAATTTAAATATAATTAAAATAGCTGCAGTATTTATATTTTGTACGGCCAACAGGAAGTGCACAGTGACAGTTTCACTGTACATTATGACAATAAAATATTGAATTTTAAACAAACAAATAAACAATTAAATAAATAAATAAATAAATAGTTAGAACTTTGCATGCATGCTAAACTGTACATATTAATATGGGTATTTTATTTATTTGTTTGTTTGTTTGTTTGTTTGTTTGTTTTTACCAGTCACACAGAATTCATCTGAAAGTGGTTAATTGTTTTAAAACCATGTTTATTTATTTGTTTGTTTGTTTGTTTTCTTTGTTTGTTTGTTTGTTTGTCTGTCTGTTTGTTTATTTGTCTGTCTGTTTGTTTGTTTGTTTGTTTGTTTTTACCAGTCATACAGAATTCATCTGAAAGTGGTTAATTGATTTAAAACCATGTTTATTTATTTATTTATTTATTTATTTATTTATTTATTTGTCTGTCTGTCTGTCTGTCTGTTTGTTTGTTTGTCTGTTTGTTTGAAAACACACATGAGCTCAGGAATCTTTTTTCACTCTTCATACATTACAGTTTAAAATAAATTAATTAATTCAGTAATAATTTAAAAAAAAAAAAAAAAACCTAACATTGGCCTGATGTCTACTTTTAGTTTAAAATCATATACAATTTATTTTTTAGTACCTGAGTACATTTTTTTCACTTGAGTATCATTTGGATGAGATAATTCCACTTTAGTAGTTAATTTATTTAAATAATAAATCATTTAAATTTTCGAAAACATTTAAATAAATAATGTAGTTGACGTAATGTGTACACACTACTCTGCTTTTCCCCTGTACTTTACTGTGTGTGTGTCTGCACTCTGTCCATCCCGGTGCTGATACACTGCGCATGAGGGACAGACGAATGTTTGTGTTTGTTCTCTGCTCAGCGTGTGCCACGCGTAACGCTCAGATGGTGCGTCTCCTGGTGAGAAACGGAGCAGATGTCAATCAGAAATGTTTGGACGGATGGACGGCTCTGCATGAGTCAGTGTCCCAGAACGACATGGAGATCTGTGAGGTTTTGGTGGAGCACGGAGCCGAGATCAGCTCTCGCAACATCTACGGAGTCACGCCGCTGTTCCTCGCTGCTCAGTCCGGACGCCTGGAGCCGCTCAGCTTCCTCATCCGAAAGGGTTCGTAAGCGGCTATTAACCCTTTCATGCACCGAGTCCACAGAACCATCCGGAGAGCTGCATCAGGTCCACGCTCATGGACCCTCAATTTAAGGCTCTTTTTAATGTTTTAGCAAAATATAATATAAACAATATAAATATAATAAATCAAAATCACCTCCAAATCATTTTGAGATCATGAATGTAAATGAATGTAAACTTCTGTAGCTCGGTCTTTCTCAATCTTTAATAACGTTCTACATAAGATAAAATATAAATATATTAAAAACAAATGATCATAAATAAACATAAAATAAAATAAATAAATGTTAATAAATAAATGTGTAAATAAAAGTAATAAATGTTTTTTGTGCCAAACTTTACTGATCTCTAAAGATTTTTAAAAACTAGTTTGTTTGTTTGTTTGTTTATTTGTATTTTTTTTAAATTAGTGTTGTTTTTGGGAAGATTATTATTATTATTATTATTATTATTATTATATTTTTTTCAGGCAGACTGTTTTAGCCTTTTGTTTAAACTCATGGACTTTCCATTTACTTTTTAATATAAATAATATTTCGACAGAATCAAAATTCATACATCATACAATTTTAATAAGAAAAAAAAAGAAAATATAATTGAATTTGGATTCACGTATAAATAATTTATGCACAGAAGGGTTGAGTTACATCACAGCGCTGATGAATTCTGATTGGTCGGAAGGTGTTGATTAGTTTTCTGTGAAAGCAGCTCTCATTCTAATGTATTATGGTTTCTACGGTAACGGCTCATTCGCAGGGTCTTGTACGGTGGAAAATAATCAGCTTCAGGGTGGTATCAGAAACTCGGCTTCATCACGCCATGCTGTCGTTGATTAGTTTACTGTAACAGCACCACACGCGTGATGTCGTGTACGTGTGCAGGTGCTGATGTCAACAGCGAGGCGAAAGACGGAGCCACGGCGTTGTACGAGGCCTGCAGGAACGATCACTCGGACGTCGTGGAGTTTCTTCTGTCTCAGAGTGCTGATGCTAACAGACCTGGAAAGGACGGACTTTTACCTCTTCACATAGCAGCGAAACACGGGAACGACAGGTATAACGCCAACACCAACTCGTCGAGACTTTAGCAGAGGAACCCTAACGATCCAAAACCCGATTCTGATTGCTGAATGTGAGTCTCAGGTGTCCTGATCAATTCAAAATTTTTAATCTAAAAATATAAAACCTAGTTTTAGATAAAACACTAACAGCATTGCATCTTTTTGTCTGTCTCCAAAGAGAAGGAAACGGATGTTATTGTGAATATATCTGTAGAAAACGGGTTCCTCCTCGAGGGTTCTCGTTTATTAGATGGTTCTAGCTTCGTAAAGGAGTTAAACTCTTTGTTATAGGGTTCTACGTAGAACGCTTAAGGCTGCTAGACCAAACATTCTACAAGCTCATGTTTTATTATTGCCCACGTGGCAACAAGATACTAAAATCCCTGGACATTACACTCCATTCAGTAACAACAACAACAACAACATCAAAACAAAATAAAATGCATCAATTAACATCAATCAAAATACAGCATGATACCAAAATCCCTGTACATTACACACCATTCAACAACAACAACAACAACAACAACATCAAAATAAAATAAAATGCATCAAAATACAGCATGATACTAAAATCCCTGGACATTACACACCATTAAATATCAACAACAACAACAACAACAACATCAAAACATAATAAAATGCATCGAAATACAACAGGATAGTGAAATCCCTGGACATTACACTCCATTCAACAACAACAACAACAACAACAACAACATCAAAACAAAATAAAATGCATCAAAATACAGCATGATACCAAAATCCCTGGACATTACACTCCATTCAGCAACAACAACAACAACAACAACATCAAAACATAGTAAAATGCATCGAAATACAACAGGATAGTGAAATCCCTGGACATTACACTCCATTCAACTTTCTCTTTCCCTCCATTTCTCCGCACAGCTCTCACACACCCAACATTCCTGTTAATACACACCGCAAATCCAGCATTCATAAATATTTATTATATTGTTTGCGTTCTCACTGCAGCTACCTCAGCTCGATGTTGCGCAGCACTGTACACACAATCTGTTTTGGTTCGATTTGAAAATTGAACTAAAAATTAAATACACAAGTATATAACAAATAAATAAATACATTTTGCTTAGGTTTAGCATTTCTATCCATTCAAATGTTTACACCTGACGTTAAATGAAATAGTATAAAATAGCACAAAATATTAAATCGTGTAAATAATAAATATTTCACTTCAGCTCTGAGGAGGAGATTTTAGTAAGTTAAGCAGATTATCAGTGAAAAAGGTACAAAACTGCAAAAAAGAATCATTTAGCAAGTGATATTACAGTATCATAGTATCGTAGTAACTATATCGTTTAGTATTTAGCACTATAACTAGTACTTGGTAATTACAGTACAGTATATTAATAACTAATATTTTATTATAAGTACATAATTTATATAATATGTCTTATTATAAATCACATATAAGATTATTCAGCATGTTTTTTGGATGATTTTACTCATTCACTCAAGTAAGAGCTGAATTTTGGGAAAAGGGTTTAAAAAAAAAGTCATGAGGTGAAGCGAGAGAACCGGTGTGTTGAATTCCTCCGTATGTTTACTGAAGCTTTATAACCGTCTACATCCCCTTCAGGATCATCTCCAAACTGATCCCGATCACGAGCATGACTGAAGTCCAGCGCAGTGGCATCAGCCCCGTGCATCTCTCAGCCGAGAGCAACGAGGACCAAGCCCTGGAGCTCCTGATCCACGCTGGCTTCGACGTCAACCTCCTGCTGGCTCCGGAGCGTTCCTGCATGTATGAAGACCGTCGCCTGTCACCTCTGTACTTTGCTGTAGATAACTGGAGCCTCGAGGCCGCCAGGATGCTCCTGGACGCCGGCGCTGATCCAAACCTGGACCCGTTCAACGCCCTGCTGCTGGCCGTGAGGCAGGGTGACGTACGCATGGCCACCTTACTCCTGGAGCATGGAGCTAACGTTAACGCTCCCCTTCCTACACACCCCAGCACGTTCCCGGCCTGCGTGATGCTCAGCGTGAGGAACATCGCCATGATGAAATGCCTGATGGACCACGGCTGTGACGCAGAAGCGTGTTTTCAGTGTGAACATGGCGCTGAGGAGCATCCGACGTACACCAGGAGCGAGATGGAGACACGGCCATGTTTGCAGGTATTAGTTGCGCTGCGAGATAATTAAACCTTCACAAAAATTGGTTTTGTAGATCTTCTTCTTTATCTTCTCCACACACAGTTCTGTGAGATGATCTCAGCCGGGTCGGTGTGTCACTGCACAGGACCCGTCGTTAACCTGCTCCTGGATTACGTCGCTCGTGTAAAACTCTGTTCCAGACTCAATAAACTGCTGGAAAGTGATGATTCCTGGACACAAATCAAAGACAAATCACGTACGTATGTCCAAATTATCTAGCAGCTGGGTGCAAAACTTAGCATCCCCCTCGGTTTAGGTGAAACACATCTGAAAAAAAAAAAATACCGAGCTCAAATGCTTTTACCCCCATCGATGTAGTTGCATTATTTAAATTTGTGCCTTGTTAAGGTGTTTACTGATTTAAAACAGTCAACACGTTCACTTTAAGTCAGGGTTTCCTAAACTAGGGGTCACGACCTCATGTGGTGTCATATGATTACTGGCATAATTGGCATTTCTCCAGTCATCTAGATCCTCGAAACATCAAGTGACTCTGATTCAGTAGAACAGAAGTCAAGAAAACGAACGCAAAATTTCGATTTGAAATTGAATATGGATTTACAGTAAACAGTTGAGAACACAGAAGCAAAAACTCGAACAGAAAGCAGATAATAAGGCACATAAGAGGTGGAATAAAAGTCCACATTTATATGAGCTGAATTTGAATGAATGCTCGGCTTGCCCAGAAGTGCAATTAACTAGGTTAAACATCAGGAAGTGACATCATTAACGAGTTCATTCTGTACATTAACACACTCGAAAAGACAGAAGAGAGTATTAGTGAGTATTAAATCCCTGGAAGGGGAGACTTCATGCAGCCAGAATCTTTCTTCTCTTCTCTTCTCTTCTCTTTCTTCACTTCTGATAATGTCTCGGGTGATGAAGCATGGTGTTTCGTCCTGGATGAAGAGTCAGAGAGCTAACATGTCAGCTATGAGCTGATGTTACTGGATGTAACTGTCAAGGTGTTACTGGAGTCTGGCTAGCGTCTTCATTTACTCTCAGTGTAAATGTGAGGTGACGGTGTGTTGTGCTAGCATTAGAGTTACAAAACATGTTTTGTGCTACAGTTTAATTTAATTAATATTTCTAGTAAAAATACGTCCTACTAACAGCCAGAGCGCGTCCTCACTCTACACACACGTAGTCCAGCAGGTGAGATTCAGAAAAGAGTGCTATATGAACCAACGCGAGCGTTTTTTTTTTTTTTTTTACATGTGAGAAACACATCGGATGGATTGTCATCTTTGGGAAACCTGGTGACTGTTACCTCCTAAACCTGCTAATGAAAATCTGATATGTGATCTGCTTGTGCCTGATGCCGGAGCTAGCGACTTGTCCTTTTTTCTACAAAGACGTAGCACACATCTAAAAATGTGTAGGAACCTCGATCGGATCCTGGCACGCATTCAATGTCCTAGTTGGCATCTTCAGTTTCAAGTAAACCAGTAACGTAAACTGACAACACCATGTTCTCTAACGTTTAAGTGCGTAAAATAATTTCCACAGATAATCATTTACGTCACGTCCACCGTGGACAATTCCCCTCCAGACCACCAGAGGGCGACATCCCTCATAGCCCGAACGTCTTCTTTGGTTGTTCCACTGATTTCCTGTCTGGTGTTTCCTGTGAATAATGCCCCTTTATAAGTTCTGTGTTTTTCCCTGCTTGCTTGTTTGGTAGTTGTGTTGCATTGTGTTGTGTTGTGTAATCTGTCGTGTCCTCCATGTTAGATTCTTGGCTTGTGCCCTTTCTTGTTTTTCCAGACTTCTGAGCCTTGCCTTGACTGTTTCTGTTTAGTTTACACTTTGCACCTACATCCACCTAGTGAATCGTTTCACACACTATGTACAGATTAATTTCTTATTTTATGACCATAATCCAACATCAGACTTATTATTTAAATAATATCTTGGTTATTTATTGGAGCTGAACATGTTTTATTCCTGAACTTTATGCTGAAAAGACACATCAGGACCACGTTAACTGTGTTCATTTATACTTCAGTTACTGAGATTCAGATTAAACTCTATTCACTCAGTCAAACAGGTTAGAAACTACACTTATTTAATAATAAATATATAGTGGGATGTGATTTCCAAAACTAACAATCACCAGCACAATTAATCACGCGTTTTTTATTTATCTTCCTCTTCAGTGCTTCCTCAGAGTCTAATGCAGCTCTGCAGAGTGAGAATCCGTCAGTTAGTGGGAATAAAAAGACTGAAGTGTATCAGGAACCTTCCAGGAAGATTAATCAGATACCTCAACCACAATGTGCAATGTGAAGATGTACTTTAAACTCCTGTATGCATGCATCAAGCCTCATTATGACCATATATATATATATATATATATATATATATATATATATATATATATATATAGATATATATA
>CM075021.1:17709075-17742294 GCA_037576675.1 Pangasius sanitwongsei
AGAGGATTTATGCTGATATTGCCCAAAAACCCTATTTTGTTCAGGCGTTTCCAAACCTTTGGAGGGCAGTGTATATAAAACATATGCCAGGAATGATAATGATGAAGTGTAGTAAGCTCCTGTGTCCTGAAGATGTCTGAAAAGTTACAGCTTTACTTCTGACTGTTACTAAGCGCTGACACTGGAGACTCCTTCCATAAACGTTACATAAACATCTCCTTACAGAAAACGTCATGTGATTTTTTTTGGACACGTTTACACGGAGTCTGTGATGATAACGTATTAGAACGAGCGCCTTAATTATAAACCTGCACTACTCTCAGAGCTGCTGTTATAGAAAATGAATCAACGCCTTCTGACCAATCAGAATCCAGGATTCAGCAGCGCTGTGCTGTAATAGATATTAATACAAAGTGTGCTGCATGGTGAAGTGCTTTCTAATACAAAATCACCTCATATGTACTTAATAGTTTGTTTTTTGCTGGATTTTTTTTTTCTGTTTAAAATATTGTCACTATAATAGACTTTAGACAGTGTGTGTGTGTGTGTGTGTGTGTGTGTGTGTGTGTGTGATATAATTTTAACCAGATGATGGTGCTAGAGTTATAATATAGAAATAGACGAGAGATATTATCATTGTGTGTGTTTATGTGTATACACTGGCATTAATGTTATAAAATAATTTATTCCATTAATACTATTAGAACAGATGTACACAAATATAATAATATATCATCTTTTAATTCTATTACTTCTTATACAGTATGTCTGATATAGACATACACTCATTACATGGCATATCTATCATGTATTATCAGGGATTTCTAGTCCCACTTATAGTGTGTGTGTGTGTGTGTGTGTGTGTGTTTTAGTTCATTTCTACAGATTTCCATTTCTTTAAAACACACCCTGTTTATTGTGTAAATCTGTTTTCCCGTGTTCCTGTTTCAATAAAAATTCAGAGCTGATTTGTTGTCGGCTTTTACGTCTCACGCAGTCACGTTCACCCGCATCACAGCCTGCACTTTTTTAACCCTTAAAACATAAAATTATAAATGCATTATTTTTAATTAATTTGAAGAATTCGAAGGACACTGAAAAGGTTCTAGATATTACGAAGGAAATATTGCACCGCACCATTCACCAGCTAATACACACGCTCAGAAAAAAAAGGGTTCTTCGGGTATTTTCTGGTTAAAGCCACGCCCCCTAAGTGTGGCTCAAAGCTGTGACTGGACAGTGACTGCATTTCATTTCAGTGTAGCACTGCTGCAACCCAGTGATGAAGGTGAAATGTGATGTAACGAAGAATGGCATGAAGCATCTTCTCCAATATCTTCAGAGATGAATTATAAATGAATAAAAATGCTCTGTTAGATACTCTACACACCAAATTAATATGCTAATCATGCTACCTCAGGTCTGTCTCAAAAACGATGCGAATATGCAAACTCGTGTCGATTTTCGACGTCAGTTTAAAGTGCAGACCAGAGAACATTCCCGCTGAGAACATTCTCTGAGCAGTTTGTTTATTCCCAGCAGTATCACTGTGTGTCCACCCACTGCAACTTTTCCCCCCGTCATTAGGCCAGACATGCCTTAATGTCCTACGTGTAAGCCAAGTAAAGATGTGTCTGAGGTCACAGGTTTGTTTACAACATTACATCCAGATTGCTTTCACAGTAGCACTTAAATTAATAATCCAGCACTCCACAGAGCAGTCAGGAGAGACGCCGCTGAAAGAGCAGAACCTCTACACTAAATATCTACACGATCCCGCTTCACACTGAGTAAGGTACGTCACAATAACACAATAACATCAGCATCAACAATATTACCATCAATACCACCAATTGTGCAACTTCTCCTCAGTTCTAAAGCTCAGGTTTTAAAACTTGTATGTTTTTATTTACTTTTTATTTGAAGGTAACATGCTAACCATGAGCAATCCCCCTAATCGCCTGCTTTGGCAGCTATTTTATGTAGTTGTACGAGATCGACAACTTTTTTTTTATATATATATATATATATAAAAGACGATCATAGTTACATTTATTACTGTTTTCAATACAGACGAGTGCAAAAGTTTGCCTCCCCCATGGTTTCTGCCTGGAAAATTCCATCTTATTATGCAAATTATCTACAAAAATTTAAATCCAAGAAATTAAAAATGAAATGAACTCCATAATATTAGGCGAAGTAAAGAAAAAAAGTGACGTGAAATGAAAAGTCAAAGTTTCAGAGGATGTAAAAGCTGTCGAGAGGAGGTGATAGAGGTTCATGGTATTATTGTACCAAGGGTTGTGTTATGTGTTCTCCTTTTTTCCTATTTCTTCTTCTTCTTTTTAACATCAACTTGCTCAGGGACAGCAGATGAAAATGAGCTATTTTGGCTAAATCGCCACATTTACATCATAAACACCTGTTAAAGAAGTAGCTATAAAACCAAAGGGGTGATGTACAAACTATTAAATATTCACCTTTTATCAACAAACGTTTGAATGATAGCGCTTTTCACATGACCATCTTTGTTACATGAATGAATGAAGGAGCAGCTGAGAAACACAACACGCTAAATGTCTTTGTTCCTGTAAATTATTACATTATTGAAGTATTGTTACATTTCTCAAAGACTACAAAGTTTTGCAAATGACATATAAAGCTCTAAAAGGCTTATCTTACTGATCTTCTGAAGCAGTATAACCCAGCTCGAGCACTTTAGTATTAATTCCTGCGATTAATCTCAGCATAGCTGGTGGTAGATGTTATGATGTTATGATATTAAGAACACAGGTTGTAAAAATGTTTTTAAATCCAGATTAAAGACCTTCTTTATTCATAATTCCTGTATTCATAAATCTTTTATCTGAGTTTTTTTTTCTGTTAATATATTTTATATTATGTATAGTGTATTTTTTTTATTAATTGTGTTGTTGTTATTTATTAATTGTTGGACTAATATCTTTTATTATTTATTTTCATTGTGACTCCTCATTTTGGGTTTCATATTTTAAAGTTATTTTATCCTTAAACGTATAGTTTATTGCAATGTTCCTTGTTCCTAAATTTATCTTCTATGCAAAAATCTTTGAGATTTCAGACTTTTGCACTCTAAACTTTTAAACTTTGTAAACTTTTGCACTCTAACTGTATTCATGTGGAATAAAGTGCTGCGTTTTTCAGGATCTAGCCTCCCCAGGTGGACGATGGCGACTGCACGGGTGTCAGCCCCAAACCTGACGACTTCCTCTGCGGACACGGAGGACTACAGCATTTATGCTAACATGTCTGATGACCAGCTCCTGCAGCTAGCTATTGAGCAAAGTCTAGCTGATGCTAATACTCAGCAAATCTGCTCTCACACACCAAGACTGATGGCTCAGTGTTCACATCTCCCACGGTCTCAGAGTGTCCCTCCTCCTGCAAACCCACCTGCTAATCCACCTGCAAACCCACCCGCTAACCCACCACTCAGGTTAATCTTCAAAACACACTGTTAGCACTTTTCCACCAAATAAAGTGGCACGGCAAATACCATGGTCACAGTATCATCATGATGAAAATGTCAACATAACAATTTTAGCATAGAATTAAATGTTTCCATTTTATTTTTACTTATTTACCCACAGTAATGTTTCACTGTCTTTAGAATCCCGAATGGCTTCCTATTCACTATACATGCTCACTACTTAGGGTAGTACATCCTACCTAGGGCACCACTTCAGATCATCCATTCTTCAGATTCATCCAGAATCTGAATACATTGAAACTTCCCTCTATTTCCATGAAGGGTAAAAGTATTGGCACCCTTGTTGTGTTGGGTCATTAAAACAAACTTTCTGTGTTTTGTCTTTAATGGTTTTCGTTTACGAGGGGCAAGCAACGGCAGGACATACATTGTCCACCACTAGTCCACACCCCCTCTGCTTTCCTGGGCGGAGTTATAACATGAAAAACCAATATACATGTACTCAGTATACTGAGATACCGATAATCCCAGACTCGTTAGCATGCTGTCAGGAAGGTGGAAAAGCGCTATTTTACATGTGCTATATTGTTGAAGTGTTTCGTGAAGTACATCCCCTTCTCACGATATATCATTATCTTCCTTACAGTGAGAAGCAATGCTCAAGAATCAACCGAGATGCTCAAAACCATTTATTCAGGAAGGACAAGCAGGAAGTGATTGCTTGGACAAGACACAATGGATTTCTAAGGGTTACCGTCGCATCAGTCAAGTGAGTGTCTTTGAAATGCAAAAATAAAATGATCACAAATGTGGCTAAAATTAATGTGTTGATTGGTGCAAATTGGGCATTTTATTTCCAGTGATTTAGACCCTTTTCTCTCAGCAATTTGGAATGGTGATGCTAAGGCTCTAAGTGCGCTAATACAAACCAAGTCCAGAAACCTTTTGGAAGCTAATCAGGAGGGTTGGCTCCCCCTGCACGAGTCTGCTTACTACGGCCATGTTGACTGTCTGAAGATTTTACTAAGTGGTAAGGAGTCATTTATAGACCATCCCATCCTGAACAGTCCTGTGTTTCCTGTGTGGATGTCCATCTATGTCAGTATTTGACTGTGTGATGCTTTTAGCCAAACCAGAGACGATCAACAGTCGCACCCTGAAGAACCAAACTCCGCTTCTTCTGGCCGTGACTCGCCGACATTCAGCTTGTGTCCGTTATCTGTTGGAGAAGGGTGCTGATCCCAACCTGGCAAACCACCAGTGGGAGACTCCACTATACAAAGGCAAATACGTTTTAATATGAATAAAAGTATGTTAGCAATAAAACTGGGCTTACAGTGGGATGGTATGGGATGCTACTAACACCATTCCCATTGCTAACCATTTTTTTGCATCATTGCTAAATCATGTACTAATGCTTTGGTACACAGTTTGGCACACTAACACCAAATTCATTATATATACATTATATTAAGTACTATAGTAATGATTAAATTTGTTAGCAGTCTGACAAAGTTGTCGAATTTTCGCATCTGACAAGAGGAGCTAGCTAACTATGAGGTGAATGCAGCTAATTCAGCTACGATAAACTATTAAATATTATACTACAGCACTGTTGAATTCTGGATTCTGATTGGTCAGAAGGTGATGAATTGTTAAATTTCTATAACAACAGCTCTGACAATAGTGCAGGTTTATATTAATGCGCTCATTCTAATATTTTATCTTTTCTATAGTAACAATGGATTAGAACATGTGTAATCATTGATATGGTGAAGTTTTCTGTAAGAAAACATTTATTAAACATTTGTGGAAGGAGTCTCCAGTTGTTACGATCGCCAGCTGGAGTGCCCATGTACTCCTCTTGAGGGCACTCCACCCCGGACTCTTGCCATTGTTTTCTGGACTCCATTTCCCATGTGTTCCTTGCCCCAAATGTGATCGTCATGTCCTACCCTTGTCTGTGTTATGTTCTGATTGGTTCCTTGGTTACATGTGTCTTTTTCTCATTGGTTGGTTTTGTCATGTGTTCGCCTTGTCTTGTATAAAGCTGATTATTGTATAGCCATAGCTTGTTCCCAGTTTCCGTGTTTCCGATCCTTGGACTGTTTTCCTTGTTTTTGATTGTTTGCTGCCTGCCCTGACCATTGCCTGTGTTTTGGATTAGTCTTTTGCCTCTGCCTTGGATTATACTGTTTGCTGGTGCTCGACCCTGCCTGTTTTGACCATGTGTGTAAAAAAAGCCTTGCATTTGGATCCCCAACTCCGTTGTCACGACCCCCACGTTACCGACTAATCAGCCCACCCAGATTCAGCAGCTTTTTGAGCTTTCCAGGCCAATCATGGACCCAGTCAATCAACTACTGCACCTTTGGCAAAAGAACCTATCCACTGAGGAATATGTTCATCTGTTCTGTGAGTTGTCATATCAAGTACCTCTATATGATAAGATTTTGTTTAAGGACTTGTTCCGTTTTGGACTCAACGAAATCATTGTTACCTGGAGGGGAGTTTAACTGTAGCTTAAGAGACTTTATGGACTGTTGTCATGTGGCTCTCCTTGTACTGTGGGAGAGGCAGAGAACTACAGTTCAGAGCCTCTTCCCAAGATGGCTGCCTGCCCAGAGCCTCTTCCCAAGATGGCCGCCTGCCCAGAGCCTCTTCCAAAGATGGCTGTCACACCAGAGCCTCCAGCCGTTATGGATGTCAAGCCTCAGTCTTCAGCCATCATGGATACCACTCCAGTATTCCCGAGCATCGCGGATGTTGCGTTTGAAGACACCAAGGCGTTCGAGGCTGGTGTCCAGTCTGGTGGACCCACCTTTGATGTCGGTGCTCCCTGTAATGGTGGTCACCATCCTGTGTGTTTGGGCTACATATTGCTCTGTTTTTGCTCCAGTCCGTGAATCTACCCCCAAGTCCGCTTCAGTCCATGAATCTGTTCCTGAGCCTGCTCTAGAGCCTGCTCCAGTCCTCGAATCCGCTCCAGTGCCCGCTCCAGCCCTCGATTCCACTCCAGAGCCCTCTCCAGAGTCTTTTCCAGCTCCTGAGCTCCCACTGCAGAACCTCTCAAAGCAGCGGCGTCCACTCTAGCTTGTCCCAAGGTGGCAGCTTCCACTGCAGAACCTCCCGAGTCTGCGGCGTCTGCTTCTGAACCCTCTGCCTGTCCTGTCACGGCCAAGGAGGCCATCTCCGAGCTCTTTGCCTGCCCTGTCCCAGCCAAGAAGGCCGTCTATGAACTCTCTGCCTGTTCTGTTACGGTCGAAGAGACCCTATGTGAACTCTCTGACTGTCCTGTCTCAGCCACAGAGGCCGTTATTAACCTCTCTTTGCTCTCTGTTCCAGTCCCACCTGATCTGCCTTGGTGGGCACTTGCTGGAGTGCCCATGAACTCCACTAGAGGACACTCCACCCCGGACTCTTGCCATGTGTCTTTTTCTCATTGGTTGGTTTTGTCATGTGTTCTCCTTGTCTTGTATAAAGGTTGCTCACACACGCTCTTAGGGGCTGATTATTGTATAGCCATCCCTTGTTCCCAGTTACCGTGTTTCCTAGTTTACCTGTGTTTCTGATCCTTGGACTGTTTTCCTTGTTTTTGATTGTTTGCTGCCTACCCTGACCATTGCCTGTGTTTTGGATTACTATTTTGCCTCTGCCTTAGATTATACTGTTTGCTGGGGCTCAACCCTGCCTGTTTAGACCATGTGTGTAAATAAAGCCTTGCATTTGGATCCCCAACTCTGTTGTCACAACCCCACGTTACACCAGTATCAGTGCTTTGTATTTGTATATGTATTTGAGGTTTGTTCGGGTGACCACCTTTTGAGGTGTATGATGACATTTTGAGGCACTCACTGTAGGCAGATTCATCAAGTAGTTTCTATTATCATGTAAACAAATTGGAATAAACAATGTAAGCCTGATTTAATGTATACATCTAAGCAATTACAGTAATTAAGACTGTTGTTGGGTAAATAAACTTCTGTATATATAAAACATTGTTTTTACAGCTTGTGAAAAGGGAACTGAAGAAGCTGTCGGTCTTCTGATAAGATACGGAGCATCAACAACCAAGTCATCTGTGCAAGGCATAACACCACTGCATGAAGCAGTGACAAGCAAAAATGTGGAGATGTGCAAGATGCTGCTGCAAGCAAAGGCAAATCTGCTGGCTAAAAACATTTATGGCATAGATCCACTATTTACAGCAGCTCAGTGTGGTGCTGCCGAAGTTCTTAGCTTCCTGCTCATGAAAGGTAGGCATCAAATTAAAAAAGCTCACTTAAAGAATGACTAAGTTAAGGGCATTTGTTCCAATTAAAACTTACACTACATGCCCAGTTGCAAGGTTGTCAACCACGTCAGTCAGGCAAAGGCTTTATCCAGGGAAAGATTTTATAAACATTAAACATTATAGAAGTCGTATGTGGCAACAAAATTTGCAAGTGGACGTGTACTCTTAGAGTTGGCCCTTCCTAGTTTCTTATTATTTATTGGGTTAATTTTCCTGTAGGTGCAGACGTCAACACTCAGGCTAACGATGGTGCCTCGGCCTTGTTTGAAGCCTCTAAAAATGGTCACCGTGAAGTCGTGGAGATTCTCTTGTCCAGAAGGGCTGATGTTAACAAATCTAACAAAGCTGGATTACTTCCTATTCATGTTGCTGCTAAAAACGGACATGCTGAGTTAGTGAAACAAGGTTTATCCTTTTATAAATCGGTACTGAATTCATTTGATCAGGCAAAAGCGTAACTGCATAATTTGATTTTTTTCCTCAGAATTGTTGCGATGCTAATACCAAGAACTAGCAGGGCCAAAATAAGGCGCTGTGGCATCAGTCCTCTTCATATGGCCGCAGAACGCAACAGAGACGGTGTTCTTGAGATGCTGATAGGTGCCGGTTTTGATGTCAACTCCATGCTGTCAGAGGATTGGTCCAAAATGTATGAGGATCATCGCAGCACCGCGCTCTACTGCGCCGTGTACAACAGTAATATCGATGCGGCCACAATGCTCCTGGAGGCTGGGGCCAACCCAAACCTGGACACCTTCAATCCTCTGCTCGTTGCTGTGAGGAAGGGCTACATGGAAATGGTCAAGCTTCTGGTCAACCATGGTGCGAATATTAACTCCATTCTCCCAACTCACCCCACCGACTTCCCGGCCGCTTTGATTTTTTGCATGAATTTCTTGCCAATGTTTAAGTACCTAATGGATAATGGGTGTGACGCCCTATCATGTTTTAAGTGTGACTACGGTAGCAATTTCCACCCACCCGTGAAATCCAGCAGAGATGGAAGGGACAGGCTATATTACGTCAGCGATGAAAGTTCAGAAAGCTGTGTACAGGTAAATCTCATGAAAAAAATTTGGGGAAGCCCAAGGGTACATCCTTGGTATTTTATATTTGTATCTTTTACCTGAATGTAGGTTACATTTGAGACTAACTTTAGGGTAGAGTAGTAGTCCTCAATGTCTTTTCATCTACATTACATTAGTTCTAAAGTTCACTACATTCATTTTCCCAGGTAAAACATAAAAAACTAAAGGTCCAAAGGATGAACCCAAAGTGGCGTATTCCTCAGCAATTTCTAGAGCAATTTACATTCCCCCCTTTGTGCATCAAGACCTTTGCCCTAGTGAATTGGCATGTGTACTTCAGTGAACTTCAGGGCTATGTCACTGGGAGCTTAATGCTTAATGCTCCCCGTATGGCCACAAATAGTGAAGAGGTCTGAGAGAGATCAGACAAAGAATGATCCTAATGACCTCCGTAAAAGGTACATTGCCCATGCCTGGAGCCAGGCCTGGGGGTGGTGTCCACAGACAAGCATCTGTTGACCAAACCATAGTTATGACTACATAACCTGGTCAGGCTCAGCCTTGTGGGCTCACCACCTGCATGAAGTGTGGGGGTCAGGTGCAATGCCAGCTAGGTGACAGGTATCTAATTGACAGACTAATCTTAGACAACCCTTGCAATGAAAATGTACTTCCCCAGGTCAAAGATACAACAATACATGCCAAGGCTGTACTCTTGAGGCACTCCCGTGACCAGCAGTGATACAATTTGGAACTTGCTTGTATATTGCTTTATTGTTTACACATGTGACTCCAACAGTTCTGTGAGATGATCTCCAGGTCATCAATCTCCAGTTGGGCTGGACCTGTCATAGACATACTTCTAGACTACGTGGGTCATGTGAAGCTCTGTTCCAGACTTACCGAACACCTGGACAGTTACAGCGAATGGGCTCAAATCAAAGACAAAGCAAGTATGTAAAATTCCCTTCATAGATCCCTAAGATCCAAGTAAGTGTGTGGTACAAACTATGTAGTACTGGATACTCACTCATCTTCAGTACGTTCTGTATCCTGGTTAAGGATGTCGGTGGATCTGGAGTTTATCCTGGTTATACTTGGCATGAAGTGGGAATACTTTCTGTTTTTTTGGTAACCAGTCCATCACAGGGCACCATGCACACCCATTCACACCTAACTGCATCTTTCAGTGAGGACGGAGGAAACCAGACACAGGGAGAACATGCACAGTACTCCACACAGAGAGTAACCCGAGCTCAGGATTAGACACACTGCACCACAATGCCACCCTCTGGTTTCCTCTCACCTTGGAAAAACACGACAGTAGGTGGACTCTAAATTGCCTCCAGGTGTGAATATATGTGTGCATGGTGCCCTGTGATGGACTGGTATCCCACCCGGGGTGTATTCCCACCTTAAACCCAGTGTTCCCTGGCTGAGTTCTGTATCCACCATGACCCTGATGAGGATAAAGTGCATGAAGATGAATGAATGAATAATTACCCAGTACTTATCCTAGCACCTATGTGTTTTATATCATATACTTACCTGGTTAATACTTAGAAATCAGGAGGTATTGTTTGTGAATAATGAGCTGTAAAGCATTATAACTCTGATTGTCTGTGCAGTGCCTCCTCGCCCCTTGATGCATCTCTGCAGAATAAAGATTCGTCAGCAGCTGGGAATCCAGAGACTAAGACAGATGAACAATCTTCCTCTGCCTGGGAGGCTTATAAAGTTCTTACGGCATGAGAAAGAATCGTTTTCTGATATCCTGTGAAAGGTTGTACTTTAAATGTGAAAAATAGTCTCAGATTACTTTTGGTTTTTCAGAATCTTCTATTTTTCTGGATAGGTGATACCACGACTTTAAAAAAAAATAACATAAAGAAATATCCAGAAAGCTCCTCAAAGCTAATAAAGATGTGTAAATTCTCTTTTTAAAGTTTTGCTAAGTTGTGAGATTGGTGTTATTACTGATTTTATTTTTTATGTGTTTAGTCAAACCAGCTGTTTTGTTTTAGGTATCTGATTTTCTTTTTGCATTAAATATTTTTTTATGGGGCGCCTGATCATTTCTTGAATTCCGATTGGCTGAAATGGCGACCGTATACATTTGAATCTAAATTTGATGAGCAGAATTTTAAAAGTGTTGTGACACCAAAATTTGGATTGGCATTTCACTGCTTTTTTTTTTTTTAAGTTCAAATTGTATTTTCAAAAACATCAAATTTAGTTTTAATACAGATTCAGTTTATAGAATCCAAAGTCGACTTAATCCAACTTCAGCACTTAATACAATTTCAAAGTAAAGGTAGCAATTTAAGATTTATATTTATGTAAATTATTTGAACCACAGTAATGTAACAAACGTGATAACGTGAAATGAACTTTGATAGCGCTACTGTCGTATTCTGCGGAGTATTTAATTCTAGTACCAGCTAGCCGAAGTTAGCTTAATGAACAGGAAGCCAATTCCATATAACATGTTGCTATATGTGTAGTATAGTTTAATGTGTTACATTTGATTTAACAATTATTATTAATTATTATTAAGGCTTATAAATGGACTGCTATATAATTGTGGCGATGTTATAAAACACATGGGGTTTACTGTGAATCACTGTGCATTATATTCTGTGTAATAGTGTACAGGATGTGGATATGTGTGTAATATTGTATATGATGTATGATAAATATGTTTTTACAACACATTTGTGGTTGCTTAAATAAAATAAATAACAGTTCTCTTGAGTAAATTATTATTATAATTTAGCTACATCAATTTAAATCTATTCTAATATAATTTTATCTATTTAAACAGTTTTTTTTAACATAAAGTCTTGCTAATTCTATGTAATTTTTATACTATTCGTGCATATTATTAGACAATAGTCTAATTATAATCTGTGTAGAATAATAAATATTTATTTTACTGCCCAAGAAATGACTAAAAGTAGCTGCTACTTTACTCTCATTAAAAATACCAGGCTCTATGAATATGCATGAATATGTAAATTTGGGAATAATTAGGATTGTCCTGCTGTCATTGCTAGTAGCCTAAAATCACTAATATTAGCTAACTTCGCTAGTCAGCTAGCTATATGCTAACAAACTACCTAGCATTAGTCACAGGTTTCGGTATCGGGCTCTCGATTCGCATAGTCATTTCTTGTATAGAAATACAACGTCACTATGACAACCACCATCTGCTCATCACTAACATTAGCTAGGTAGTGTAGCATGGCTAAACGTTAGCAGGCAGCACATCAACATCATCATCATCTATTCCTCAGACGTGATTGGTCCAAATCTGTGAAGGTTATATATATAGTGACAAACTAAGCTCAAACATAGACCCGCCCCCCAGTCAGTTTTTATGCAAAAGCATGAGAAAGACTCTGTTTTTTTTTTTCTTTTGAATTTAATAAGATTAATAAAAAAAACATAGCTTAACTGGAAAACTTACAGTTACAGCTTTGCCTCTGACTGTTACAAAGCACTGACACTGGAGACTCCTTCCATAAATATCGAAGAACGTGGAGAAAACATGCACTTAAGTAGGGTACTTTTCACAGTTGTGCAACAGGCATGTTGTGTATCAGAACCTGTTTGCGTATCATGCGTATAAATGATATTTAAAGTGTTGCGTAAGATTAAACAATTGCAGAAATAGCTCATGAATGCAAAACACATCCTCGAGAAAAATCTGTTAGAGATCTGTTACACTGCTCTCACCATGACCTGGGTGAAATCGGAGACAGCGCAGTGTGTGTGTGTGTGTGTGTGTGTGTGTGTGTGTGTGTGAGTGTGTGTACATGCTATAAACCCCTCTTCATGATCCGACAGAGATTTGATATAATCTTTAACAAACATGTTCCTGGAAAACTGATCTGTCGAGGTCACAAGGTTCGAGCGCTTCTTGCCCTGACCTTCATGTGCAATAATTAACCAAGTTATAAGTGTGCATTAAAATGAAAACCAGCACGCTGACTTAGTTTTTATGACATTCAATGAGATTTAATTTATTTTGTAAAGATTGGAGCATGTACATGATCTTTTCCATAGCATGTGACCCAGCCTGCTAACTCTCTATCTCGAAACATTAGACTATACATTAAACTATAAACCCAGCGCTAATCAGAGTAAATAAACAAAGTCATAAATAATCTGTACTGTAAAGGATTAAAAACACAATGAATTGAAATATAATCCATTATAATGAAAATAACACTTCTTATTTACAGAACTGGACCTAGCGTGACCTGTATATTTATCACATTTCATTTTTAAGGTCTTCAAATTTTTTTGTAATTTTTTTTTTTCTATAGGTGAATTGTGAAATACAAAAAAAAGGGCAAATAAATATATTTTTTTTAAAAAAAACATATCCCTTTGAAAAGGTTCATGATTCATAATTAAACCTTTTACTGGGTCCATTTTATGGAAGTAAAAATGAAAGACTAAAATCATTTATGCGTTTTGATGAAATCTGATCACATTTGATACTTTAGGCTTTTAGAAATATTAATTTTGCCGCACAGAGTTTATCCCAAGAGTTTTCTGTCTTTCTCCTCTATTTAAGGGCCAAAATATTAAAAGTCAATGCTCTTTATGTGTATTTATCTTTACTCATTTAATTATGGTAAGTGGATTATTGTCTGTCCTTATATTTATCCCTCTGCCTCAAAATCGCTTAAATTATCATTCAAGATGGTATCAAGAAGGCGTCCTTATTGAAACCGTACATTTTCGACGTCTAAAAATACAAAACAAACAAACAAACAAACAAACAAACACACTTTACAAAGCCTTATTTGCAACACAAAAATATTATTCCTTATTTCCCCAAAAATTGTTATTAATGCTTAATGAATTAATTAATTAATTGCTTTTTTTTACTAAATAAATGTCAATACAGCCTGCAGCCTACTAATGAATCTTACAGTATTAAATTTGATACACACATTTTCAGTAGTGCTGTACCACGAAGGAAATTTGCTTACACAGTGCAGAATACTGTTAAAAAAAAACAGTTATAACAGCTTTTATTTTTATTTGAACTGCATTGTGAGCCCTTTTTTTTTTCTCATACACAGTGTTATGTCAGTGAAAGGCCACTAGAGCACGCAACACACGCATCAATAAATGTACAGCAGCTATTTAAGCATGTTATTAGAAAAGATAAAGAAACGAGTGGCATTAAAATAAGTGTAGTAAATTTGTAGGGTTAGGAAAAGCATGGGAAGGGGATGCAAACTTTTGCACTCAGCTGTATGTGCATGGAATAAACCTCTAAATATCTTTAGAGAGCTCTTCATTCCGGTCTTTTGCAAGTTAGCTTTAAAAAAAAAAAAAAAAAAAAAACAGCCTAAAATCTGCTTTAGCCTAAATCTCCCGTGTTTGTGTCTGAACGTCTCTCTCAGGACCTCTGGTTCCTGCGGTTCCTCTTCACGTTCTGCTCCAGCTATCTCCTGAGAGGAATGTGAGCCCCGAGGCTGGCACGCAGCGCTCCTGAGATCATGTGCACTCTGTAGAAATGTCCTATAAACAGAGCGGGGACGCAGGGACGCTTCTGGCAAAGGAGTCGAGCAGCAAAAAGCGAAACGGAGCGTTTCTGTAACTTTATCTTTTAATTTTAAAAAAATCCTGACGGAAAATTCAACTTTCAGAAGAAGGTTTCAACTTTCAGAAGAAGGTAAGTGTCCCTGTAAGTGTTTATGCACATTATATTATATTATATAATATTATATTATATTATATTATATTATATTATATTAACATTGTTTCTACTTTTCTGCTGTGTTGATTGCGTGAATAGAACAATCCGTTAATTGAACTCCTCTGTTATGAGTGCAGCTCGCCGTCACAGCCGCTGTCTGTATATTTCATTACTTATTTTCATTAATCTAACGGGACTTTTATATTTTTAATGTTTGTTTATTAGGCGTACATACAGTTCATATACACACAGACCTGCATGCTTCTGTTGTTTGCGTGATATTTTAAAAGAGCTAAAGGATAAAATAGTGAGAAAAGAAACCTGAGCTATAAATCCACAGAGTTGTTAGGTGCAGATTTTCTATTTATAAACCTGAAGAACAGACATGTAACTGAGCTAAATTTATCCAACAGCTGGGTCAGACACAACACACCACTTTACAAAAGCACAACAAGACAGTGTTACGCTGGTCACACACTCACACACACACACACACACACACACTCACACACTCACACAAAACCTCCACAGCAAGTGGGTTTAAAAATGTTAGACTATGTCTCATACACTTTTGTTTTAATCCTGTAATCTGTTCATTGATCTTCATGAGCTCTGAAGAGAGGTACTCAGGGGTCTTCAGGAGTACACAGGGGTACTTAGGGGTATTCAGGAGTACACAGGGGTACTTAGGGGTACTCAGGAGTACTCAGGGGTACTCAGGAGTACTCAGGGGTATTCAGGAGTACACAGGGGTACTTAGGGGTACTCAGGAGTACTCAGGGGTATTCAGGAGTACTCAGGGTTACTTAGGGGTATTCAGGAGTACTCAGGGGTCTTCAGGAGTACTGAGGGTTACTTAGGGGTATTCAGGAGTACACAGGGGTACTTAGGGGTACTCAGGAGTACTCAGGGGTATTCAGGAGTACACAGGGCTCTTCAGGAGTACACAGGGGTACTTAGGGGTACTCAGGAGTACTCAGGGGTACTCAGGAGTACAGAGGGGTATTAAGAAGTACTCAAGAGTCCTCAGGAGTATTCAGGGGTACTCAGGGGTATTCAGGGGTACTCAGGGGTATTCAGGAGTATTCAGGGGTATTCAGGGGTATTCAGGAGTACTCAGGGGTATTCAGGGGTACACAGGGCTCTTCAGGAGTACACAGGGGTACTTAGGGGTACTCAGGAGTACTCAGGGGTATTCAGGAGTACAGAGGGGTATTAAGAAGTACTCAGGAGTATTCAGGGGTACTCAGGGGTATTCAGGGGTACTCAGGGGTATTCAGGGGTATTCAGGGGTACTCAGGGGTATTCAGGGGTACTCAGGGGTATTCAGGGGTACTCAGGGGTATTCAGGAGTTTGGGTGGTATGGTTTGAAACTGTAGCACAATGTGCAACACAACTGCATGGTATATAATAGTGTTTCTTGATCCAGGTTATGAAAAACAAACGTATGGCTCAGTTAAGTGTCAGTTTTCAAAGTGACTTAAGTTAATTCATTTATTGTTGAATTATTGTTGATATTTACTGATTAAAACTAGGGATGTTTAGATACTAGAGATGGAGCCTTACCACTTTTTCTTCCCTGGTACCGATACTGAAACCTCGAGCAGCAGCTCATATCCATCCCATATTGAGTTGTTTAAAAACTACTGAGCCTTATAATGTTTTTTTAACTGATGCCCTTTCCAGTTAAACTCTTTCACACACAAATCAATAAATATAAAGCATATAAAGCATAACTAGAAGGTTAAGTTCATGGATAAACTTTGGTGTTGGCTAGACAGAGCCCACTAAACACACTAAACAAGCTAAACACGCTATACACGCTAGAAGAGTTTTACAATGTTTCATTGTCATAAATTTTAAAATATTAAATCATTTAACAGTTGTGTGTAAAAGTTAAAAGATGCTGGAGTGCTGCTATGGTGTTGCTATCATATCCCTGTTGGTTGCTAGGGTGTTGCTAGGTGGTTGCTATGATATCCCAGATGGATGCTAGGGTGTTGCTAGGTGGTTGCTATGATATCCCAGGTGGTTGCTAGGGTGTTGCTAGGTGGCTGGTATCATCCCAGCACTTCATTCTCATAGGGGATCTATTTCTCTGCCAAATTTCGTGGCTCTGTTTTAAAAATTGCGATGCGTGAAAACAGTAAAAATTTGTGAAAAGCAGAAGAAGAAACAGAAGCTGAAGATTATGGAGAAAAAAACTGAAATAAAATGCTTACTGAAGATAACTGAATGAAGATGATCAACCCGTCAGATTGTACTTTCTACGTCCTGAGCTTTTTCCAACAACAGATTTGGGGAACCTTAAAGGTTCTATGTAGAACCCTTTAACAGCACGGTTCCAAGCTAAAAACCCTCAATTATCCAAAGTAATAAGAATTATTATTCAAACAGAAACAACTACATTTGCATCACTTATTTTTATTCATTTCTTTGCTTCATTTCTATTACTCTAACAGAGGTGCTGATATTTATGCTTTAGCCGTTTACAGGAATTTTACGATTTTTGAACTGTTGCTATGGCAATACAGGAAAACACAAAAATAAAGCGCAAAGCAAAGAGGATTCACTGAAGGGGAAAGGACATTATCTAGGTGAACTTTGACCTATGAATTCGCGAGCCTAGGTTTGTGTGCTAAAAGAAAACGAGAAGGCGGGGCTGTGATGTTATTGGACAGTCAAAAAAAATGGAGGAGCTGCTAATTATTATAAAAGTTTCACCACACTAAAGTTTTGCGTCACTGTTTTCTTACTGGGAGGAAAAAAAATCTTGTACCCTGAGGGTTTTTTTTGTGGTAAATTTCTGTTTTTTTCTGGCTGCTAGGATTCTATCATTAGCCATGCTCTCATGCCTGCTCTTTTATCTTTTCTGTTTGAACATTATTCAGGACCCCGGACTCCATCATGGCGGCTGCCGGCGGGCCTGTACGCAGTGCCACCAATCCCACGCTGACCCACGATGACTTCTGCCTCTACGGCTACATGTCTGATGATGAACTGATGCAGCTGGCCATCGAGCGCAGTCTCACTGAGACCCACAACAACTCCACGACGTCTTCGGCTGAAAACACGAAGAGCTCCGTTCCTCAGAGCAGGACAGAGATTCCCCGGCCGAGTCAGCGCCAGACACCGCAGCCCGCTCCGGCCCCCTGTCCTGCAAACCCACCCGGGTACAGAGTAGAGAACATAACACACACACACACACACACACACATACACAAGCACAGATTAACCCTGACTCACATCTGGAGACTCGTAACCATTTTTACAATTTCGGCCATTTTGAAACTGATTAAAAACTGTTTGTTTGTTTTTTTCCACTTCCAATTTTTTTCCAATCATCATGAAATTTGGATCACCGCAAATTTGTGAAACCAACCAAACGAAACGTGTTTCTTAGATTTTTGATATATGAAACCTTTCATCCACAAAGTGCAAACGAAGTTGATGGCTATGTGACCAAACAGGAAGTGACAGCATATCTCAGCGACCCTTTTACGTACTGATACCAAACTTGTCACATGTTTTTAGCAACATGACCTAAAGTTAACAAACGGGATTTGAGTACATTTGTAACTTGGAATGGGCTAGAAAGTGCTTGGCCCCCTTATGTTTCAAGTGACAATATACTGTATATTTCAAAAATTACACAACATCTATCTAAATTGTTTGCTGGCCCAAATTGCTCTGGTCGCATTTTTGATGTAGGCTCAATAAAAAGACATATACGCTTAAATAGCTTAAAATAACATGTGTTCAGTTTGTGTTCTAAGCCAGTGTGAGGCTGCACTTTGCCTGTGTCGTGTTTTTATCTAACACAGCTCTGATTTATCACTGAAACACTGGCAGGCTGAGACCTGATATATCCACACCTGTTCCCGTACATCCTGCGTAACGGAGCACAGACATCAAGCCAGCACAAAATCCAGACCAGGATGAAGTCCAGCTGAAACGCCCCCAAAGCTCACATTCCACCCAGGAGAAAAATAGAAGCACATCTTTAGCACTGAGTTCGAGTTTCACTGAACAAACCTTTAGTGTACAATAGTTTCATTATGGTGCTTCATTAGAAACAGAGTTTATTGAAATGCCACAGTTTTCCTATTATATCTCATAATTAATATGGATGGTATGTCATATTGTCTTCAACATGTAGTCACTTTCAGCAAAATATCACTACAGGGTTAGGGCTATGTACAAAACAACATGATGTTAGGAATAACACACTGTGTGTCATGCTGTGAGAGGAAAATAATCAAGGACATGAGGGCGAAGTGAGACTTAGTGTTACCAGGACAAGGTTATTTTCCTATATAACCACATCCCTAAGTGTTTTATTCCTCTTATACCACAGCAATTTTTTTTTATTAATTAAATAACGACGTCATACTTTTTTTTATCCATTTATAGCTACATTTAATGTGTGCATTAGTTAGTTCCTGGAAGTTAGTTCCTGTTCTCACTTACGCTATAGCAGCTATAAGCAGTTGTTCCCTCACCAGCCGCTCTTTTTTCTCTCTCTTGAAGTTAATAAGATGGAAAAACTTCTTGTCCTGTTACAGAGAAACTGCAAAGAAGCGTAAATTCCTCTGTCCCAAAGATGTCGGAAAACTTAAAGTTACAGCTTTACCTCTGACACTGGAGACTCCTTCCATAATTATTAAACAAATGTCTCCTTACTTTAGGGAAACTTCACCAATACAACAATTACACAGTTTTTTAATCTGTTTATGTGGAGCGTCTGCAGTACAAGTCCCTGAATGAGCTGTTGCTATAGAAACGAAAACATATAGCGTATTAATATAAACCTGTGATTTGGAGATGAAGCCAATGAACCAATGAAGACGATCCGTTGTATCACAAAAACCTTTTATTATCAAAACAACAAAAATTTGACTGAATCGTAGTTTATTGTATGGCTGAAATTTACGTTTCTCTCTGCAGGGATAAAAATGATCAGCAGTCTGTAACAGTGAGCCACTTCATCACCGGGAACGGACAGCGAATGGTGGCGTATCGGAGATACGACGGGACTCTGATAAAAGTCAAACCCGAGGAGGAAGAGTGAGTGAATTCACTTCGTATTCACGTCGTATGACATTTCAGCATTACTCAGAGGTATTTTGGGTTTTTTCTCAGCTGGATGTTCTGAAGTCTCGTGTTTTGGTTTCTGATAGAGAAGTGGATCCTGTGCTGAAGGCAATCAGGGATGGAGATGTTGGAACTTTGAGAGTACTGATCAAAAAAGCAGACTGCAACCTTCTGATGCCAAACGAATACGGCTGGATTCCGCTTCACGAGGCTGCGCACTACGGCCAAGAGCAGTGTATTAAAGCGCTCCTGAGAGGTAGGACTGCCACACCGTCCACACGTATACGCACATTTTTTTTGGACAAGTAGTTTTAACCTTTCCATTTAAAAGAAAATCTTTAAAATCTTGTTCACATAAACAGCATTTAAAAAAATATCTCTGTTCAATTGAAAACACAAACATGATTTGAAAGCGCTCTTA
This sequence comes from Pangasius sanitwongsei, assembly GCA_037576675.1. Classification (NCBI taxonomy): domain Eukaryota; kingdom Metazoa; phylum Chordata; class Actinopteri; order Siluriformes; family Pangasiidae; genus Pangasius; species Pangasius sanitwongsei. The sequence goes on from CM075021.1 coordinate 17,729,105, forward strand.
TGAGCAGGACAGTACGTCATAAACCGTTCCGTCAAACACCTCAGGAATAACCCTAACCCTAACCCTAACCCTAGCAATGAGAGCTGCGTATTGAGTGTTAGAGAAGACGAAGTGTGGATCATGGCTGAAAGTTCGAAAACAAGAAATGAAAAACGCAAGGATTCGTACGTGTGGCTTAAGGTTCCACTTGTACACAAATTGTTCTCCTGCGTCTTGTCCTAACTCTGCGCTCTCAGTGCGGTTTGGAGCGCAGTGGACTCAGGAGCAGTACAGCGTACGTCACATTCCGTCTCCTCCACACGAGGGTGAAGAGTGAAATTAACCTGTAAACATGTTATCAAATAAGAAATTACAGTAACACTTTCCAATAACAGTAGATGAATAATCACGCACTAATACCTGAATTAATACTTACTGAAATATGACCTAATGATGAGTTAAGGCATGTACTAATCACGAACTAATGAAGAGCTAAACTTAACGACGCCGTGAGTCTTATGAATTCATGCGTGAATATCGACCACTTTAAGTACGTTAGTTCATGTTTGTTAGTTAATGTATTAATTCACACGTAGGGGTAAACTAAATCAAACATGCTGTATAAGAAAGAATATGAATTAAACGTGCATCATTTTAAATTTTTGTTGATATAATTTGCCATATGCAGCTGCGTACACAAACATCACTGGATGGCGATGGATTCCTTTCATAATTTACATTAATCCTCCTTACTGAAAGTAGAAAGACGCACTAATGATAAACACCAATAATTTCATCTCCAACTGTTTTGCGTCGTTCTCCATCCATTTCTCTTTAAATCCCACTGTAGCACTAGTACGTGCTCTGGGTGGTTATAGGACCCGGGGCACAAATTTGGTTGTGAACACACCATCCACCGTTCCACCACTGGTGAAAAAAAAGATATCTACAGTCCCTTCATCCAACTAATCATGTGACTTCTGATCGCACCAGAACTAATCTAGTGGTTTCACAGTGATGGGGGGGTGAATACTTATGCAATCAACGTTTAAGTTTTTTATTTGTGAACAATTTTGTGGAGGAGTTCAAGGGGGGGTGTGAATACTTATGGAAGGCACTGTAAAATATGAATATGCTCAAAACCTGGTTACCTCTGCCAGGAGGTTAAGACTCTCAGCATCAGAGCTGTGAGTTAGAGAAATAGTCTTAAAATATACTATAAGACTCTCTACAAGGGTCTACAACCTTGTTAGACTTTACAGGACAACGTTAGTGCAGGTATTAAATATTAATTGCAAACATGTCCATAATAATGTGTTTAAAAAAATGCACCTCTTAACAAAAACACGGTGATAAAAAATGAATAAAATTATATTATATTATATTATATTAAATAAAACCATGCCCATATGTGAATGCTAAAAATGATTACCGGTTGCTATTTCTTTATATATATATATTCATCATTGCTTATATTCATTGAGGGGGCCAATAATAATTTTGTTGTCAATTGAACCATTGTCATTTTTTGTTCATTTTTTTTTAATCCCCTGATAAAGTCCAACCTGGGATGATTAACAAGCGCACGCTGAAGGATCAGACGGCTCTCCTGCTGGCCGTGTCGAGGGAGAACACGGAGTGTGTGGCGTGTCTCCTGGAGCAAGGTGCAGATCCCGACATCGCCAACAAGGACAAGGAGACGCCTCTGTTTAAAGGTGCGAGAGGGAGTTTGCTAAACCGGCTTCAGCTCTAAACAATAACGTGTGTAATTGTTGATGTGTAAGGAAACGTTTATTCAACACTTATGGAAGGAGTCTCCAGTGTCAGCGCTTTGTAACAGTCAGAGGTGAAGCTGGAACGTTAGGGATTCTGACCTCTTCAGCACAGAGGAGTGTACACTTTTTGCGGTTTCTCAGTAACATGCGCAAGGAGAAAGAAGACATGCCGGTGAGGGAACGGCTGTGTATACGGTAGCTGCTATAACGTAAGTGAGAACAGGACAACTATAAATGGATAAAAAGTATGATTTTTTTTTTAATTAATAAAAGATTGTAGTCACTGACAGATAGTGGTACTATATGAGAAATAAAACACTTGTTGTAGGAAAATAATCTTCGGAGTGGTAACAGTGACTCTGCTCCATCGTACTAGCTTGTTGTTGATTATTTTCCTGTAACAGCACACCCCAAGACAAGCGTGTGTGTGTGTGTGTGTGGTGTGTTCATCATTAGTCTTATTTTATCTATTTGCATGGACTCTGCCCACTTGTTTACACTCTCAGGTTAAAAAAAGGCTCAAAGTGCGTAATCATTGCGGCAAACCTGCAGAACAGACGTGTTATTTTGCCCGTGTGAAAGCTGCAATCCTCTGTGTGTAAATCAGAGGAAACATGTTGGAGGTAAGTTTACGGGGTGTTTCTGTCTTTCCAGCGTGTGAGAAGGAAAACCCAGAGATCGTGGCCATGCTGCTGAATCACGGCGCCACGGTGAACAAAAGCTGTATCCAAGGCTGGACGGCGCTGCACGAGGCCGTGTGCAGGAACAACGTGGAGCTCTGTGAGATGTTAGTGAAGGCAGGGGCAAAAATTAGCATGCCCAACATGTACGGCATCACCCCCATCTTCGTGGCGGCTCAAAGTGGGAACGTAGATGCGCTTCGGTTCCTCCTGAAAAACGGTAAGGGAAAGAATTCCGCTTTTTTTTTTTTATCATACAACCAACGCCTGAGGAGTTTTTACAGAAAGGTTTATACTGGCTTTTTTTTCTACCATCAGGCGCCGATATCAACAGCCAGGCAGCAGATGGAGCCACGGCGCTTTATGAAGCCTGTAAGAACGGTCATGTGGAGATCGTGGAGTTCCTGCTGTCTCAAAAAGCCGACGCCAACAAACCGGGCAAAACCGGACTGCTGCCGATTCACATAGCAGCTCAGAGGGGGAATGATCGGTGAGCGTACAGTCATCATCTGGGCTGAAGTGATGTCATCATCATGATAATTTAAAAAAATAAAAATAATAATAATAATAATAATAATAATAATAATAATAATAATAATATACACTGTTTAAATAATAATAATAATAATAATAATAATAATAATATACACTGTTTTAATAATAATAATAATAATAATAATAATAATAATAATAGACATGTAGGTAGGCCTTTTTTCATGACAAAATTTAATTATGGATATTGTGGATATTTGTTATCTTCTGACATTTCCTTATTTCCCAAAAACACACACATCGCATTTCAGAAAATTAACACAGTTAATTGCCTTTAAACCTCATCAGATAAAGGATTTGTTTTAATATTTAATATATTTGGAAAAACATGTTAAGGTTGAAATATCTAGAATAACCAGGAACATATTTTTTTTTAATATATATATTTTTAAACACTACCCTGGGAAAATAAATGTGTAGCATAGAGGGAGTTCCAGAAGTAACAAGATAATTGTATTTTTATTGTAATATTTTTTTTTCCAGCTCCAGAAAAGCCTCTCTAAAGCAAATCGCATTTCATGTTTTAATGTTCTGTTGATAAGCTACTTTATATAAAGTTTTAAAAATGATTCAATTAAAAACTTTAACTTTAAAAAAAGGTTGAAACATCCAGAAACATGAAAAAATGACATTTTTATTATTATTATTATTGATTGAGCTCAGTGGAAGTAGCCTGATTGGTTCTAAATCACAGTAATGAATGAATGAATGAATGAATGAGTTAATTAATTAATTAATGATTAATTAAGGTGTTTATTTTGAAGATATTTTACAAAAAGTGTCAAATTTTTACACCCATGTTCCCTCGTTGATGAAACACATTTATTTATTTATTTATTTATTTATTTATTCATTCATTCATTCATTCATTCATTCATTTATTCATTCATTTATTCTGCCACTGATTTGAAATTTAAATATCTGTAAATTTCTCATGCTGTGAGTGAATCTTTCCATCCTAAATAATTAAAATTGAATGTATGTATTTAATTTCACTTCATTTTATTTGAATTTATCCTGTATTCAGTTTGAGGTTACTGAGTACTTAAATTATTCTGCTGTCTCAGTACCTTAACTACTGGGTATTTAAATAATTGTTTAATTATTAGCTGTATTAGTGCTAGCTCATAGTCTCCTGTTAGCACATCCTGTGATTTAATTATTAATTAGTGCTCTTTGCAATAACTCTAAGGAAGTAAAGTCACTTTCGTGTGTATTGTTAGTATGTGATACACTGTGTGTGTATATCTTTGTGAGTCTGATGAAATGATTAGTCTGAATAACTGAATGTGTATAAATGTTGTCGCATGCTGTTTCAGCACCGACCTCTTCACTTACGGGTCAGCACACAATACTGACAGGGCGCTTCAGTAAGTCCCACAGCGTGGCTGTGAAAAAAATGCAAGGAAAACATGCTGAATTAACATGTAACACGATTAACACGACATTAACGTGTAGCGTGAAACACAGTGTGGTTTTAATTTATGAAGTCATGTGACCTTAACCGTGTGTCAGTCTGCTTTGTCACTACAGCTGTCACGTCACTCTCAGCTCAGGCTCTTAGTGGTGTTTTAATCACTTTCAAGCTGCTCTGGATTTAGAAAGTCCATTAGATGAATAAGTGTATTTAATGGTGGCGTTCATAAGGCTTCATGACACCTACGTAACTCCTTCCATATAAACCTACATGTCCATATCTACGTCCAAACTCGTTTGTTTTGCTTTAACACTTGAGGCAGATTTTTGTTGACATAATCTGGTGTTGTGACACTTACGTTCGAAAGTCATGACAACTGACCTTGTGACACGTCAAACATCAAAACCTGACATGACATAATCTGGGGTCGGGTTACATATAAGCTACATAACTCGTTACGCTGTCATAGCTCTGACATAGGCATTCGTAAAAATGTTATAAGCAGACATATGAAATTTTACTTATGGACCATAGAAAATATACTGACACTCTCATTAGTATCATAACATTGACTTAGGTATTCATAAAAATGTTATAAGCAGAACTATGGCATTTACTTAAGGACCAAAGAAATTATGCCTTACACAGAAAATAGTCGTAAGAGTATCATAGCACTGACATTGATATTCATAAAGCGTAAGCAAAAATATGAAATTTTACTTAAGGGCCATAGAAAATATGCTCAGCTGTCATTATAGTGTCATAGCATTGACATAGGTATTCATATGTATGTTATAAGCAGAAATTTGAAATTTTACTTAATAAATTTTATATAGATTATAAGCAGACATAGGAAACTCACTTTACATAAACTCTGTGATTACAGTTTCACAGAATCTGGAATGGCGTAGATATTAATAAACATCTTATAAGCAGAAATATGGAATGTATATCAACCTCTCAGCAACCGTATGTCACTTGACTCAATGTCCTGTCAGCTTGACAACAGAATTGATGAATATGACTCCATGAATGTTTATGTAGGTTTATGAAGCCCTTATGTCAGGACAGCCCATGTGAGATGTAAGATGTAGGAGTTTTTCGAATGTAAATGAGAATCATCATGCCATTTCACGCAATAATTCCGGCTACTAAACCATTCTTATGTACTGTAACTGCCTCCATTAGCAGTTCATTAGCAGTTCATTAGCACTGTCATAGCACTAGCATTGCCGCTCAGGTGTTTGAATCAGATGTAAAACTTTATAACACTGACTCTGTGCTTCAGAATCGTGTCAATGCTCATCCCTGCCACCAGTAAGGCCCGTGTGAGGCGTAGCGGCATCAGTCCTCTCCATCTCGCCGCCGAGCGAAACCGAGACGAGATCCTCGAGCTGCTCATCGAGTCCGGCTTCGACGTCAACGCCACGCTGTCCGAGGACCGCAGCACCATGTACGAGGACCGCCGCAGCACCGCCCTCTACTTCTCCGTAATCAATAACAACATCGAAGCCACCAGCATGCTACTGCAGGCCGGCGCCGACCCCAACCTGGACACGTTCAGCCCTCTGCTCGTAGCCCTGAGGCAGGGCTGCATAAGGACCGTGACGTTACTGGTGGTACACGGCGCTAACGTCAACGCCTACATCCCCACGCACCCCACCACCTTCCCCGCCACCGTCATGTTCTGCATGAAATACCTCACCATGCTCAAGTACCTGATGGACAACGGCTGCGACGCGCTGTCGTGTTTCAGCTGCGTGTACGGCAGCGACCCTCACCCGCCTCTGAAAACGAGTCACAGCGACAGAACTCGCTACAGAGAAGATCAACCTACAGCACACAACACCTGCGTACAGGTAACACAGTAATCCCTTTTACTGCTGTTTCTCCCGCAGTGTCATTGCTTTGACGTCCATAACAACATTCTGAGCAGACACAGGAAACACACGTTCCTCATCAACCTGAAAAGAATAATATACATAACCCTGTCTTTACTGTTTCATAGATGCTGATTAAAATGTTATAATTAGAAATGTTAATTAAGGACCATAGAAAATACACATTACTCTGTCATTAGTGTCATAGCATTCATTAATATTCATTAAATAGTTATAAGCAGAAATATGAACATTTTACTTATGGACCAATGAAAAGATACATAACTCTGTTATTACAGTGTCATAGCAGTGACATACAGTAGGTATTCCTAAAAAATGTTTTAAAATGTTTAAAAAATCTTAGTCTCATAGCCTTGACATAGGTATTCGTAAAAATATGATATTTTACTTAAGGACCATAGACAATAATATATATCTTTCATTACTGCCATAGCCTTGACATAGGTATTTATAACACTGTTATAAGAAAAAAATATGATATTTGACAAAAAGACAATAGAAAATGTAAAATATAAGTCATAAAGTATAATATACATAACTCTGTTATTACAGTTTCAGGGAACTGGTGTAGAAATATTCATAAGAATGTTATAAGCAGAAATATGGAGCGTATTCCAGCCTTATGTCAACCTGTCACATGACTCAGGAGTTATGTCAGCCTGATATGAAAACAGATGAATAAGACTTCCTAAATGTTATGTAAATGTTTCTGCATGTAGTTTTATGTCATGTTATGAAGGCTTTATGTCATGACAGCCTGTGTGATGGGTTAGATGTAGGAGTTGGTCAGAAATGAAGGTGCTGAGGTGGGCGGAGCAACACAAAAGGGGGTGTGGAATTTAAAAATATATACATTTAAAAAAAAAGGTTATCAGTAGAGAAGTAAAGGTTTATTATATATTTTTTCTTGGTCATGTGCAGATGGGCGTGTAGAGGAGGCGGAGTCGAGGAGTACACAAATCATCCCAGTGTTTTTGTAGTTCACCTTGTAAGCACTAGAGAGCAAACTCCACCTGCTGCACCGTTAATCCATTAAGATTAGCTTGAAATAAGAAATAACATTTAAATCTAAAGGAAATGTGTACAGTCCTGACTGATCCGAATCAATCGTAGCACGGCTACGCTAACACTGATGCTAATACTGTACCCGTGTCTCCTGTACCTCCAGTTCTGTGACATTGTCTCCACGGACTCGTACAGCCCCTGGGCAGGACCCATCATAGACGTGCTGCTGGATTACGTAGGTGACGTGAAGCTCTGTTCCCGGCTCGTTGAGCACTTGGACAGTTACGCGGACTGGGCCAGCATCAAGGAGAAAGCAAGTACGGCTGAACCCTCAGGCGTTAAAAGTGCTGAGAAATCCAGCATGGTCAATAGAAACGTCCTGAATTATTACACCACATCGAGTACATCTCAGAAAGGAACACTACAGTACAGCAATTAGAAAATCGCAAATAGTTAATAATCAATTACCTCAAACATCAAAATCTCTATAAAAATCTCAAATTTTAAATAATCAGTTTAGAAAATCAGACAGGATGTTTAGTGTATAAATATTATAAACATAGCGAATGTTAGGCCCAGCAGCTTTGCTAAGCTACAGTAGTCTAGCAGTTTGAGACATTGGGAGTGTGTGTGTGTGTGTGTGTGTGTGAAACCAAGCAGGATTTTCACCAGGGAATTATCGATATTATGTTCAGAGTTGAGTTATGTGCATATAGTAAGGATTTAATACTGAAACTTAAGCACTATTCAGAAGTTATTCAGGGCAGTGTTTGAATAAAACAGAGGTGTTTCTAAAATTAACTCGAGTCCAGCGCCGCTGTCTGACAGTCTGATGTAACCACAGTACGTCAAGCTGAAATGTATGTTTTGGCTGTAAATACACCCAAAAAACTGAGATCAATATTAAACACATAAGTATTTAAGTAAGTAAGACACTTAAACATGACGGTTTTATTTTTTTCTCGGTATCTGTGTGCATTTTGAATGCATTTTGGCTTGTAAAATACAGCGACCTTAGGTATGAGAAATGTGCTATATAAATTCAAATAAACTGTAATTAATTAATAATGTTGTCACTTAAGAGTAAAAAAAAAGAAGATATTTTTTATCTTGAGGACATTGGAGGAGACACATCTTAATCAGAGCCACTGCTTATGTCGAAGAGTGAATTTTTTTATGGATAAAATTATGAATGAATTTAAACGTGTAAGTGCTTGGTCAGCTTATCCTTCAAACCCTGGTCATGTTTTCTTTATGGAAGAGTGCATCGACTCAACAAAAACATTAGTGTTATTTATCAATCTGACAAATTAAAAAAGTAGGAAATTAAAAGCATGATAAAGCCCCTAAATTCCATGTACATGTTATCATTTTTATGTCTTAGAATCTCCTAGCTTCTTGAAGATCTTTTGCGCATGAGAAACAAAAATAAACTGCAATATTAAAAAAAAAAAAAAAAAACAGCTAAATAATAGTCTGCGCTGGATCAAGTGCTATTCTCTGCACTGCTGAATAATGAGTGTGGAAGCCATTTTTTTTGATCATACAACTAGGACTATTCATGCAGTGATATACTGGTGATATATGAGGCTCCTATTAGATTTATTTCAACGCTTGCCATCTTCACACTCATATCTAATTGTATTGTATCGTTTTAAATTTTAAATCTGTCTTTTTCTTCTATGTTACATGATCTTCTTCCTCAGTCTGCATTTTCTATCCCCTGATTTTTTGGGGGGGTTTAAAGGCACGTGATTGTGTTTAAAGGCGGTGGTCTAGACAAAATTTAAAAACTCCGTCTTAGACGTTTCTACTTAAGAAAAATCTGGGAACCTCAGAGGCGTGAATTTTCATAATCTGAACGCTGCATAAAGAAGCAGCTGCGTAACCCGACTCTGAATACGAGGAACCTTCCCTCAGTGGAACCTTTGAACTTTTAGTCACTGTATCATGCGAATCTAATCAGTCGCTTTAAATCAGTAAGTATTTGTATCTTTTCAGTGCTGTCTCTTGTTCATTTCTTTTTTATTTCAGTGCCTCCGCGGCCGCTCATGCAGCTCTGCAGGCTGAAGATCCGGCAGCTGATTGGAATCCACAGACTGAACAAAATCAAAAAGTTGCCACTTCCTGGACGACTGATCAAATTCCTGAACCATGAGGAGCGCACGCAAGATTTATGAGCCTCGTTAGGTGTGACAGAAAACACAGATAAAGGGAAAGATTAAACGAATACATAAGGAACAACACATTTACACTAAACAGCACTTAGGCACATGTAAAGAAAGTCTGTAAAGAGAAGATAAAAAATAAACAGATGAAAAGTAATATTATTAATGACTATAAAACCAAATCAAATCAATAATCAGTGTGACTGTTTGCATTTAAAGCCGCATCACTTCTCTCAGTTCGTACAGTTTTATAAGGAAATCAGCTGCTCATTTTGTTTCCTGCATCTTGAACAACCTCTAAGCAGACGTGTTTCTGTTTCTGCATCTAAAATCTGCATCTAAAATCAGCTTCCGTTACGTTTTTGCCCAAAAAAATCCTCTATTACTGAATATAATACGTTCTTTAACGACATACACACGTTTCTGTCTAAGATTTACTTTTATTCTGGAAGAACAAAAATGATCTTCTGATTCAGAAGACAGTAAAAACATCTAAGACTAAAGTTACAGAATATCGCTCAACGTATATTTATATTCTTCAAATGATTATTATTATATTTATTCACAATCATTATATATAAAGTATGACTTTTGCACAATGTCTACTGTATTGTATTGTAAATATCTTTAGAAATGCATTTGTCGAAATCAGATCTACAGATATGTGACAAATTAAAGGAAAAAAAGAACACAAACCAAACCATCCGAAATGCAAAAATAAATGCCCCCACACCGCATAAGAGAGCCACTGTGTGATCAGTACTCTGTGTACCGACACGTGTCAGTACTTTCCTGTATGCATTATGTGTGTATATATTCTTTAACCCATTTTATATGTACAGTATGTGCGTATTAATTTAAATGAATTGTAGTTCGGGACAGTTACGATGCAATATTGGATTGAATTGCACTTAGTTTTAATACAATCTTAGAATAAAAAAGGTTAAATCTAGCACTCTTAAGCGTTCTTTAGTCTCTTCCTCTATAGAAAGTTACTCTTTCAGAAATGGATCTAAGTAGAACCTTTGTTAGACGTTTAAAGAGCCCTTAACACTTGGTTTACTGATAATACTGTATTATTTGATGTAATAGTAATTATTTGTTGCTGAATGTAATAAATTAATATTAAAATGTTGAGGGAATGACTGTTTATAGCTGCTGTAACATAAGTGATAACAGAAACTATGTTCAATAACATTAAATGTAGCTATTAATGCTTAAATAATTTGCTGTTCTGTGCTGTGGTATAAGAGGAATAAAACACTTTAGGTGTGCTGTTATTGAAAAATAATCAACCTCAAGGTCGTAACAGTAACTTAAAGTCATAGCTTTACCTCTGACTGTTACAAAGCGCCGACACTGGAGACTCCTTCCATAAATGTTAAAAAAAAAAAAAAAAAACACCTCCGTAGGAAGAAGAAAACTTCACAGATTTTTTTTTAAAAATCTGTTTATGTGGAGTGAATGATATAATATATAAACCTGTGAGTTGCAGCTGCACTACTGTCAGAGCTGCTGTTATCGAAAATTAATCAACACCTTCTGACCAATCAGAACCCAGAATTCAACAGCACTAAATTATTGCACTTATTCCTAATTTTAAATTGTAATTAAATGAGTTTCAATGCTGTCTAACAAGCACAAGGGGGCAGCAATGAGCTGCAGGCTCTGTAAAACAATAAGGTTTGAAATATCCATCATAGACATTTGTCCAATCTACTGAGACAGGTTTTATGCATAAATATATATATATATACAAGCTATACTATACTGTACAGCTTTGCCACATCGCTCCTGCCTACAACTCTCATTCTCCATTTGTCTTCCATTTTAATGTGTTTTGTCCTCCACTTTCCTCACAGTGCATCACGGGTCTGAAACAATCGCCAGTCAATACAATTTGCGAGGTGGGCCAAACCACAGCAATCCATTCTGCCTCCCTCGTCTCTGGGCCTGTCGAGCTCCGGCGGCAGTCGTGTGGAAAAATGGCTTTTCGAGAGAGTAGTGGGCCGAGAGTAGAGGGTTTCATCACCATTTGTTTCGTGCAGAGGATTGAGTAGACAAATGAAAAGTGCTGGCTGAAGACTGAGGGATGTTTTAGAGCTGGATGTGGACTCAGGATCTACTCAAAGCCTTGTACCAATGGTGTAGCTAAGAATATAACTTTGTGTGCCTATAGAGGGGAACAATCCTAGATTATATTCTCACTGCTATCACACGACAAACCAGAGGGGTTTCGGTACGAGCCGGAGCAGTAATGGCTGGTTTGACCCACCTGAAACTTGCTTCCTTTCATGTACTTATGCATTTTCTCTCCCTGTCAGTGAGATTTCCGATATTTACAAGCCAAAAGTGAAGCTGCAGAAAAGCAGAGAAAGCCAATATTTTGGTTCAGGCCTCACTTCTGTTTTGCTTGTTTTTAACCAGGTTGCCGTTATTGATGGTCCAGATGTTCCGCTAACCTTTCTGCACTTTTCAATTCATTGATTAATTCAGAGTTGGGACATTCAAACAGGAAATACTGTTATCACCCAATTTTTGGCCCCCAAAAAGCCAAAGGGCATCATCCTTTTTTCATTATAGCCCTTTGACCGGCCATGTGGAGGGAGATAAAACCTGAGAGTGATTAATGGCTCACTTCTCCCGGTCAGGCATCTGGAGGCCACCCCAAACACACCATTATCAAGAAAACCTTTGAAAGAACTGGTATGGATCTCATCTGGCTCATTGGACTGGCAGACTGCTTTGCAGTGCTCGATGCTCCAGGATCAGCAAAACCAAGGGATAGGAAACAGACATTGGATGATCCAATATGGATACCTTAAAGATTTGCACTTCCTTAAAACTGTTTAAGTCTCACTCTTGCTTCAGTGGATAATTTAACCTGGATACTGTAAATCTGTACCCAAGAGCTGCTGCTGTCATCACAAAGACTGTCCAGAAAGCCCAGAAAGTTTTCTCCAATCCATTCAGAACCTCAGAACAAAGCTCTTCACACTGTGTAACTTATCGCAGGAGAATTTGCTCCATTGTGAGAATTTGCAATCACTTTTTTTTCCCTTTTGCAGCATGCACTATTTGATCATTTTCCTACTCGTGTAAACGAAGGAACACCTGTGAAGCCGAAGCCGAGCATGCTATAAATTTCTTTCATTTCTGTCCTAAGGGTGCATAAACTTTTGCAATCAACTATACACACATATGTAATCATCCACTCGAGTTCCCTCTTCATAACCGTTGCTATTTTTTTTTTTTTTTTTGTCCATGTCCATCATGCAATCAGCAATCCGGTGGAGTCCTGGAGCTCATCCCTACCTTCAGGAGCCCTGAGGCATCTCAAGCCCCATCAACGTCAACAACACATTAACAATCTCTGACACAACAAATCAACAAAGCTCACTTCAGCCTTGGCTTTCAGACCGCTCAGTCCACTGCAGGGCTGCAGAGTCTACCCATGAGTCATACTGAAATTTTCCCCAAATGATCAGAATCAAAATAAATGATTATGGGAATTTTAAATCTGCTAGATGTGGAGTTTTGGTGCCTCCTCTTGTGGAAAAGTGCAACTGAAAATGGCTCAAAGTTAATATACATACAAGGGGGATTGAATGCTGTGTGCCAAACTGTAGACTACACACTAGATAGATAGATAGATAGATAGATAGATAGATAGATAGATAGATAGATAGATAGATAGATAGATAGATAGATAG
>CM075021.1:17742394-17761579 GCA_037576675.1 Pangasius sanitwongsei
ATTGTGGTGGTGTATAGAGCCAAAAATGTTAGAATTGTGTCGATGTCCCAATATTTATGGACCTGACTGTATGTGTACTACATTATTACAGTAGTATATGGTTTGGGATGAAGCTTTAGTGTACATTATATGCTGTCATCATTTCCTCGGTATTACAGAAATGTTATAGGAATAAAAACCTGTTACTGAATACTACATAAAAAAGCAAAACCTCTTATCTTCAATAAAAACTTATCTTTTTAGCAACGTTAGTCTGCTAGCAACGTCAGCTCTTCGAGCTCTGTTTTGATTTCGCTTTGGTCAGTGATTATTCCTGATTGTCGATACTGTGATATACCTATGCAGCTAACATTACCTAGCTAGCTAAAAGCCAAGCTCCGGTTGTGACTCATGATGTGAGCTTACTCCCTGCCGTGCTTCATGTAGCTCTAATGCTGATGGTAATGAGCTACCTTGCTAAATCTAGTGTTGAAAACAAAAATAACACATCTACAATCTTCTAGTGTGTGTATTTGTATAATTTGATCTGTGTTCTGTGTGCTTTTACCTCAAAGAGCAAAGATTTCTCATCATCTCTTGTCTTCTTTGCCTGCTATCAATTGTGGTGTACCTCAGGGCTCCATTTTGGGCCCTATTCCATGTTCACTGTATACATTCTCCTAGGGTGTATCTTTCAAATGCACAACTTTTATGCTAATGAAACACTGCTGTATTTCCCTCTAAAACCAGCTGAAAACTACTGACAAACTAGAACATCCAGAAATCTGAATAATATGCTGTTTATGCTTTTATTTCTTCTGATTACTGTAATTCCCTTCACAATAATCTGTCAGTCATCTCAGTTTTGTTATCCAGTCCGATTTATGTTCTCAGGTCTGTCTACTGGCTAATTAGCTAAAGTCAGCTTGCTGGCTCGCTGCCATCAGCTCTGCGTGGTGCTGAACTTCTTTCTAAAGTATGAAGCATGGAAACGGCCAACAAGTCAAATCCAAAAGTTCTTTACTTTATTCTGCACAGCAGATTTATAAAGATTCAATTACTAAATTATTCCATACACTCAGAAATGGTCATTTTTTTTCTGGAGTCTGACTAAGTCTAATTGTGGAAGCTGCCTCAAATGTGAAGAGGGGGATTATGGGTAGTAGGTGGTAGACGCTCCACAGGAAAACCCTGCATGATTCAAACGGCTCCAACCGCAACCAACTGCGCTGCAGGGTCGATGCTAATCACAAACACAACCCATGCTGCCAGATGCACCTGGCATCTCTCTCTCACACACACACACACACACACACACACACAAACGACTCTGCTTTTATTTCTTCTATCAGACAAAACAAGCCCTGTGCCAGCTGCTGTGTCACCGCAGTGTGACGTCTTTACACATGGAAGTCAAGTCAAATAAAATCAGTTACAACAGCGCTGTAAACGTCAAAGCTGAAGACACTGGCGTTCCAGTTTTTAAAAAAAAAAAAAAAAAAAACGAAAACAGTGGTCCTTTATAATGTTCTGGTTTTATAAAACACCACAAATTGAGTTTTCTGCCCAGGAATATTTCCGAGTTCCCAATCTTGGGAGCGAACAGTGATGGGAATTTTGATTCAGTTTGATTCAGTTTCCTGAGCCGATTCTCTCAAAATGATTCAGCTGATTCAATCTCACAATGAAAATGGGCCGCATGAAATTCTAGCCTGTACATCACCCACGGCTCACCAACAGTTGAGCTAAACACCACCAAGAAAGTTTCCCACTTTCATCTATTTCCATGAATTGAAGACACTCTTGTGATAATCAACAAGAAAATCACTAAGTTAATCATGACCACATGTATATTTTTCCATTGTTGTT
The DNA here is from genome assembly GCA_037576675.1 of Pangasius sanitwongsei. Lineage (NCBI taxonomy): Eukaryota > Metazoa > Chordata > Actinopteri > Siluriformes > Pangasiidae > Pangasius > Pangasius sanitwongsei. The sequence goes on from CM075021.1 coordinate 17,744,243, forward strand.
CTATGTTGGTCGGAGTCTCAAATCTGATTAGTTAGAAGGTGCTGATTGGCCAGGAAGAGATTTTCTGAAAAGCTGAAATAAATAATCCCGTTCATGTGAATGTAAAGTTGGATATTGTTCATGCTCTCCCACTGGATTTAACCTTTTACAACATCAGGGAAATTGTACAGATTTAAGTTATACCTTCTTTACAACATTTGGACTGAGATTTTCTCAATTAAGCAAGACTCCATAAAGCGGCAAATCCAAACAACAGGCTCGGAGGATTCCTCTGATCAATCCTGTGGTGCGACGTTTCTTCAGTTCCCCGCTCACAACTTTAGTTCCTACCTGCAACTACGTAGTTCCCGTGTACGGTTTGATGTAAAAATGGAAGAAAACTTTATAAAAGTGGTTTCATCGTATCCTCTCATTTATGATGTTAGGAAGAAAAAGGAATCTTGGAAGGAAGTAGCAGAAATCGTTGGTGCTTCAGCTGAGTGTATGTAGCTAGTACAACCAAACTACTGAATTTCATGGTAATTAGTGTGTTATTTAATGACAGAGCAGGAGTGAAGAGCTGTGACAAGTCTCACAATTATCCATCCATGTATAAGTAGCACAACTCTATTAGCACCATATTTTGGTGGGTTCACAAGCAACCGCTATTTCAAAGCGAGCTTCAGGTTTGCATTTAAACAGCATGCAGATTAAAAACCAATGTTTTAAAAAATAAAAGACAAAAGAACAAAGACCCATGTGCTATTGATATCACACCGACAGACAGAGCTAAATAAAATATCAAACCACGATCAAACTCACTGGGGGAAAAAAAAGGTCACATGGTGATGGCTGAGATGCTAATTTTTATCTTTTGATGTCCTGTGGTCAGTTTTTATGTGAAAGGGAAAAAAAGGTTTCACCTGCTGAGCTGGAGGTGTGAATTTCAGCATAATATTACAACAAATAATCCTCAAGTACAGCGTAAATGAAGTTCTTTTTCATCACCTCCAAGACTTTGCGTCTTCTCTTGATTTTTTTTTTTTTTTTTTTACGTGTCTGAGAAAATGTTTCTTTTCCTCATTGTGGTTTCCTACATTTCCTACACAGCGCCCCCTAGTGCACATGTTTATGATATGTGCAAATCATTACTATGTTTAAATTACCCAAGACACCCGATAAGTACAAAGAAAAGTTGTCCTCTTCCAGAAAGTTCCCCCAGTTGAATAAAATTACACTTTCTTAACTTCTGCAGCTTCGGACAGTTGATGTACAGAACTGCAGATGTTTACTACCGCATGTAAACACTCATATCTTTTTGTTTAACTACCGAGATTCTGCTAGTGTCATCAACCCAGGCAGCAGCGCTGCCGCAGCGTGACCGCAGTGTGAGAAATAACAGTAATGTCAGGTCAAAGTCCTTGAGAAGTGAAGGTCACTACAGCGCTATTAGGGGAGTGTGGTTTATTTCTGCTTACACGACAGAACAATGTGACTAATGTGTTTATACAGAAAGGGCACAGACTGTCGTTCGATGCTTGTGTGTATTACGAGAAGACGGACCAACACTAGGCTAGAAATAGATCTGGAACAGAAATGCCTGTTCTGCTGCTAAAAACTAAAAACTAAACACAGCAGAAGTTTAATTACATTCAGAAATCTGTGGAGACTGAAGACAGTTAAAGCTATTCTTGGCTTAAGCGTAATGTGACCTAAACTCCCAACCTTCCAATCATTAGTCCAGCTGACACTGGAGACTCCTTCCATATAAATGTTACGGAAAACTTCACCATATCAACATTTACGCCTGTTTGTTTTTATCAGTTTATGAGGCGCGTCCGCCATACAGGTGCCTGTGAATGAGCTGAAACAATAACGTACTAGGACGAACATATTAACGTAAATTAATCCACTCTTTTTGACCAATCAGATTTGAGAAATCAGTTGTGATGAGCTAGAAAATAAAATAGCAGAGGGCACAGAATGGAACCCTGTGGCACCCCATATGTAACACTGACCTTTTTAGAGAAAAATTTAAGCTAATTTAATAAGCAAAGAAAAATTTGCTTGTGCAATATTAGCCGAGGTACTGTATTTCTTTCCCTCTTTCTTTCTTTCTTTCTTTCTTTCTTTCTTTCTGCTTAGACACGCTCTGCTCACAGGAAGAAAGGATACCTTGCTGGATTAGCATTGCAGCAGCTAGCCACTCAGGCCCCTTTTCCACCCAGGATCGATTTCCTGATGAGGCAAAGCTCTTAAATCACAGTGCCATGGCAGTGCTGACTCCACTCTACTCCTCAACCTGGAGGGGGAGAGAGAAAAAAAAAAAAAAAACGCTAGCAAGAAATGAATGCTTGTCACAACACCATCTATCACTGGCTGCAGCTGAGGACACCGTCTCCTCGTCTCCCCTCCTGCCCTCAGACAACACCGGCCCAGAGTTATATCCAATGTGTCTCCTAAAGTAAGACGGAGCATTACATCACTGGCTAATGGAAAGGCCATGTCAGCTTAGAGAGATGTTTGGCAATATCTTATCAGAGCTGACACGCTGTAATGCCACTGTGTATAATTCACCTACATCTCCAACACAGTCAGGCAAACACAAATACTCGCCGAGACACACGCTGCGTCTTCTGACACAGGTTACTGAAGCTAGTAACCAAAGCTACAAACATCACAAATAGATTGTCTTGATTCTCTGCAGTCCAATATTCAAATAACATAAGCACCAAGGAGAGTCCCATGATGCATTGTGACACCATCATGATGATGACCAGCGGGCACAGAAGTCTAAATATGTTTTTGAACCATTTTTAAATCGGATTTTGACATAAAATGTGGTGAGAAATTAGACATATAGTAATTGTCCAACCTTTGCTCATCTGGTCCAAACAACACAGAATCAGGCTCCTGTTAGATTAGCTTCTCTTGGTAACTTAGCTAGCACTACGCTGGCGCTGAAGGGATGAATGGATTATTTTTATGGTTTAAATGCTGTATAAACTATCAAGATGCAAAGCAACAGTTTATTTGAGCCATTTTTTTGTTATAAAGGTTATCCAGGAGATCCAGAATGCTTTTGTACAATACATACGCGCGGAGATATTGCGCAATAGCGAGTACACAGTGCATTTTAAACAAATGTTGGCGCGTTCTCCATTCTTGTGTCCTTGTGAACATTCTTCCTAAGTCCATTTTCCTGTTATTGGTATTGAGAAAGACCCAGGGGCTTTGTAGCAGTCACTCGTGAATGACCAATTCAAATCAGAGATGCAAATGATTGTGAATGTAATTACTTGCCATTTGTGTGGTGTTGTAAAAAGCTGTGCTCATCAGGAAATGAATAGGGAAACATCCCCGCTTCGAATTATCTCCCGTGATATAAAAAGCTTCCTGGCCTTCTGTTCTATTAAATCAGCAAAATTCAAAATGAACAGCCTGTTTTTTTTTTTTCTGGAACTTGTGCTTTATGTAAGGAATAAAACACTCTGCATGGTACTGTTATGGGAAAATGATCAAAAACAGTTGACACTGGAGACTCCTTACAGAAACCTTCACGTGTGAATGAGCTGTTACTATAGAAACGAAAACATATTAGAACAAGGGCGTTAATATAAACCTCAGTGCTGCTGTTACGGACCAACAACAGTATTTTAATGCTAAGACAGTGTTTTTGGACAGTAACACACCAGACATGATGTCTGACTCAACTGTGGACTCGGGGGTTGACAGAGATCAGCTGTGGTGCCTCGAGGTTTTTAAGGCAGCTGAGCACTTTGGAGAAGATTAGGTTTCTCCCTCGACACTTCTGAGACACTAAAGATGTTGGTTGATAATACCTATTATAGTCATCCCATATAGATCACTGCACTCTCATGTTTGCTTTGGAATAACATCACTGACGTCATGTCCACGGAGGAGACTCCGAGTCTATATTTATGCTTTACTGCCATGAAACTGGAGCATCGGAGACGGCGAGCGCAAAGAAACGCGACGTCCGTGCTCAACCCGATTCCCAATTCGCGTAAATGAATAAGTACAACTAGCAGTGGTCCAGCAGAGAAGAACAGATAAGGAGGTTTTTATGAGACAGAGAGATAAGAAAAGAAATAAAGCGAGAGAGAGAGCTGATCTTGATTGAACAGCAGCATCCTCTAATGGGCCGGTCTCTATCAAATGCACAATCAGACAGGTCTACCTTAATGTACACAGAGTCATCCATCGTTTCCCTAAAGTGGATTAGAGCGTCTTTAAGGTCGGTCAGCAGGCAGGAAGACCGCGCTGGACTTCCTGACATCAAGAAGCCTGATCAGCTCGTTGTCAGAACACACAAACCCCCTCTGCCCATTTTTTAATCTACTCTGTGCTGTGCTCAGAGTCTCGGCTAATGAAATGAGATCGACTTGGCCTAGAGACAACTCGTCCTCCTGATTAGGAGCTGCGGCGAACTCACAGCGTCTTGCTGAGTCGTTTGTTTTGCACTGGAAATCAAGTCCATTCTGAACATGATAGCAAGAACTTTGTCCAAAACGCATACATTTGGAAGTTGATTGTCATGTCCATAAGTACAGCGTACAACATGCAGTGAAATTCCTGCTGGCATGATCTCCCACATCGACATCACAGCAATGACACAAACATACAGTACTTTATCTACGTAACCGCACAGTTTAAGACAATTACACAGCTGCTCATTGAGTGCTGCGTCCAGATTGTATTGGTGCTGGATGGCAGCAGTGATTAAAGTGGTGAGTGTGTACGTAATACGTAATGCTGGAAATACTATAAATGTGATATTTAATTATTTGTATATACAGTTTCAGCACTTTATGGAGTGTTACCTAGAATTGTTCAATGCCAATATCTGGATCTGTACCTATATTTGGATTTAAACCTGAAGTGGGCGTGGCCTAGACTGGAAGTTTTTAATTAAATACGAACTCTACAACTCTCCCAGTCCCGTTGCACACCTTCAGCCCCATCCAGGTGTCCTGTGAAGCTTTTCTGATGAGCTTTATGAAAAAAAAATAGTGTACCTCCTATTCATTATCTGTTCATGTGTTCATGTTGCTTTATATCTCCTCTAGGTCAACAAAAATGTATGTAAGTCCAGCAAACACATAACTTGCTTACAAAGTTCCTAAATGGCTGAATAGCGATAATATTTTGATTAGTGCCACAGACTCTGAACAGATGTCTCATGTTTTGAACCTGAAGTGGAGAAACTCACATTTCTCTGTCCAATCATCATTAAAGATTGTCTTCATCAGCACTTCACCACTCAGACTAGAGAGGGTAAATACATTTTTTAAAATCTGTGGAAGTCTGTAAAACTTCTCTCTCTGAGCAAATGTCTCTAGCTCTCTCGGTAACTAGTCTATAGATCTGAGGATCTGCTACAGAAGCCACAGACCTGAGGATCTGTTACAGAAGCCACAGATCTGAGGATCTGCTACAGAAGCCGCAGATCTGAGGATCTGCTACAGAAGCCACAGATCTGAGGATCTGCTACAGAAGCCGCAGATCTGAGGATCTGCTACAGAAGCCGCAGATCTGAGGATCTGCTACAGAAGCCACACTGTTTCATGTTTAGAAAACTAGGGTTACTGAACTATGGGGAGTTTTTTTAATAAGCAGATCAGTATTTTTTGAGTAGAGCACAGTGTGGTCAAGGTGTTGCTAAAGACGAGTTTCCTCATCAACCTCTAAAATATAAACCTCATTAAGTGACCTGCAGATAAAGAGCAGGATGATTAAATTCCTGCATCGTGGCTTGTGTGGTCCACTGTGTAGTACTGAAGTGAGAGTAAGACAATAGCAGGAGCCGTAACTGCTTTATCCTGGTAAGGAACACTGGGAGGAGGTGGGAATACACCTTGGATGGAATGGCAATTTACACACTCATCCACACCTAGGGGCAATTATGAGTTGTCAATGCATCTACCAGCATGTTTTAGGAACCCGGAGAACCCTGAGATATGGGAAGAACATGCAAAATTCCACACCTGAGCTTTGCCCCACATTATACTTCTAACTCCATCAAGACCTTGTGATATAATCCTATCATAATTGAGCTGTTGATAGATTTTAGATTTTAGCTTCCCATCGCCACCAGCCATCAGTGCGCCCCATGCACTCATTAAACTCTTGTCCTGTGTAAATAAAATTTGGGCCATTTGTATTTAGATTGAGATTTTGGTACAGTAAATTAAACAAAGCAGTAGAATTCGAGCTCTCATGAGGTGACTGATGATTGGTGAAAAACGTGGTTCCACTTTTTGGCCATAATAAAGTCCATGTTTCTTCATTAGGTTCTTCAGGTTTAAGGTTCTCTATACTTCAGAATTTGTCCTCTTGCCACCATTAAGGTGATCCAGTGAGTAATAAAATACTGAGTAACAGGATGGTGTGATGAAGCAGAGTTACTGTTACAAGCATAATATTTATTTTCCTGTAACAGCCACATCCCAAATCTTATTCCTCTTATATGATTACATTTAACATCCGTGAAACAAGTAAGTTCCTGTTCTCACTTACGTTATAGCAGCTATAAACAGTCTTTCCCTCGCCAGCCTCTCTTTTTTGCTCTCTTGAAGTTAATAAAACAAAACAAACGCATTGTCATGTTACCAAAAAAAACACAAAAAGCGTGAACTCCTCCATCCTGAAGATGTCAGAAAGCGTAAAGTTACAGCTTTACCTCTGACTGCTACAAAGCGCTGACACTGGAGACTCCTTCCCTAAATCTTAAATAAAGAAGAAGAAAACTTATCAACAGTTACACACGTTTATGTAGAGCGTCCACCGTACGAGTCCCTGCGAATGAGCTGTTACTATAGAAACGATAATGTATTAGAACGAGTGCATTACTATAAACCTGTGATTCGTAGCTGCACTGAATAAAAACACGAATATTTATAGAAAACTAATCAGCACCTTCTGACCAATCACAATCCAGAATCCAACGGCTCTATTGCATAAATACCAGATCCAACGTGCTGTAGCTGAGCACCTTTTTCTCCAAAGGTTTAGTAGCTCAGAAGTTAATAAAGAGTCAGTGATTAATGATTTGCGCTACAGTTTCAACATCATCTCCAGGCTGAAGTCGATAATCACAGTGTTTACCCTGTTGAGTAAATTAATTTGTCCCCAGAAGATTATAAAAAAAAAAAAATATCGTCGAATGATCGATCAGTGCACCTCGGCAGAAACACCATTTCTGCATTTCGAGACGCTGTCAGGTGTCAGCAGCACAGCATCACCCTCACTGCGTAAACCACAGCCTATAAATTAAGATTCAATTTATCTGAAAGAGAATTTATGGCCGTGGCAGTCTAATGGAGGAACCTCATCTGGGGTTGTCACATCAGGGAGCACTTCTGTCTAATTAAAATAAGGAGTGGATTTTCTGCAACGCAGTAAAACTTGAGCTGTCACCATGAGCCAGGGCTCAGCAGAGAGAGAGAAAGAGAGAGAGAGAGAGAGAGAGAGAGAGAGAGAGAGAGACAGGAAGTCTGGATGCTCCGATAGATTTTTCCAGCCAGATCAGAGCCATGAATTTTACTGCGGAGAGGAGGAATGGCCAACTCACCTCTGTGCTCTTTTCTGCACTGCATGTTCCAAAATTAATGGCACCCTTTAAAAGAATGGACAAATATAATTGTATGAAATAAACATTGCAGGAAAATGATATAAAGGTCTCACTTAAACAATTGGAGAAACCTTTTTCTGGGGGCAATAGTAATATTTTCTCTCAGAACATGTATATGTCCCTTCATCTTCCATCACCATGGCGTCAATCGCAGATGTCAGGTTCTTTCTGTCCAGAAGTTAGTTAGTGGCCAGGTGATGTGCATATAATGGATATATAAAAGTACACAAGCAGTTATAATGGCCATTAAGGACAATCTGGGCTCTTTTCCAGCTTTTATTAAGCTTTATGTCATCAGGAATTCTGCTAAGTACCAGCATATTTTACTAAAACCTGGTTGCATATGAGCACTAAATTAATGAATTAGTGAAAATTAGTGTTTTGTGTTAAACAGTGTATGGATTTGAAGCCCTGTGTTTACACTAGCAAATGACAGAGTGACAGGAGTCTTTACAAATTCTTTACAAATCCTCTCTCTCTCTCTCTCTCTTTCTCTCTCTCTCTCTTTCATGCTACTCCTGAGATACCAGTGATCCTGACATCCGTCTCTCCAGACCTCCCTGATCCACCCTGATGCTCTACTCCCGGTTTGGAGCTCTAATCACTTGGAAACCACTCGCTACTGCTGAGGATGAACCCACACCGACAGCCTAATGTTACATGAGATTACTGTGGAAGCTTCCACTTAGAAACCATGAAGATGGCTGTGGATGTTCTTCGTTGGATAGCCTTAGGACTGCAGTTGCTGTGAACAGTTTTGCACGTCTCAAGTCTCCATCACTGAACAGTTAATAACTTCAACAAAATAGCCTTTAAGTTAAAACTATAATGAATTCAGAAATAACTCTGATGCTCGTATTCATAATGCTCAAAAGCTCATAAGTCCCTGGTTGCACAATTGCACTTTTTGACTATGTAGTACACAGTTATAGAAGGGATTTAATTTATAATCGCACTATCCGGTGTCACCCAGATGAGGACGGGTTCCCTTTTGAGTCTGGTTCCTCTCAAGGTTTCTTCCTCATGTCCCCTCAGGGAGTTTTTCCTCACCACCGTCGCATCTGGTTTGCTCATTAGGGATAAATTCACACATTTAAAATTTAAATAAAATTGGATTCAGTTGAAATGATGTATGACGCAATAAAGAGGCAAATCCAAAAGAATGTCTCAAATGATTCCTCAGACCGATCCTGTGGTGTGTGAGGGCTGACGTTTCTGCAGTTCACTGCTCAGGGATTTATTTCCTACTTGCAGTTAATTCCCGTTTACTGTCTGACACAAAAAAAAAAAAGGAAGAACCGCGGTTTCATCATATCCTGTCATATACGACTTCTCATCAAACGTGTGGAGTGATAGTAGGAAGAAAAATAAAGCTTGGAAGGAAGTAGCAGGGATCAGCAGTGCCTCTGGTGAGGGTACAAAGCTAGTACATTTAGCTCACTTTGCTAATCTAATCTTAAGCTAGTACAAAGCTGAGCATGTCACCAATAAATCAAACTGTAACTGATTTTAAACTAAAGTGGTGTGTTTGACTTGTATAGTGGGCTGTAAGCTGTATATTTTGGCTACTCCCATTTCTCATACGACAACAGTAGCGCTCAGTACACACCCACAAGCGAGTGTGAATGTAGCATAAGCTCGGTAGATGTTACAGCAAGAGGCTGTAACTCGGTAGTTTAAAGAACACCTATTGTTTGGAATAAACCAATGCATCATCCACATACACACACCATTTCATAAAAACATTCACAGATCCAGATAAAGAGGTTAGGTTCAACTTTATTGTCATTGTCAGAGTGCGAGTACAGAGACAACGAAACGCAGTTAGCATCCAACTAGTAGTGCAAATAGCTAAAGTTAAAATGAGGTAACAAGGTTATGGGGCAATAAGTTAACCGTGTACAGGTAAAGGTAAACTGTATGATGCATAACCAGGAATGCAGATGGCATTTAAATGAAATAGAATAAATAAGAATTAAGGTGCAGTTAGTTGAGATAAACAGTACACAGGTAAACAGTATGATGCAGCGGATCAAAATGCAGATGTGCATGAAGATAAAGAGCTGCCGTTATGTTCACACTGAACATCAGAATGAGGAAAAATCTCGGTGATCTCAGCGACTTTCGCCGTGACGTGGTTGCTGGTTTGAATATTTCAGACAAACCACAGAATGGTGTGAAAAACAAACAGCATCCAGTGAGCGGTGGTTCTGCGTGAACCTTGCTGATGAGAATGTGCGAGCCGACAGGAAGGCTACGGTCACTCAAATAACCACTCTGTGCAACCGTGGTGAGCAGAAAAGCATCTCAGAAAGAACAACCCGTCGAACCTTGAGGTGGTGGAGCAGAAGAACACGTCGACTTTCACTCCTGGCACTCAAGAACAGGAATCCGAGGCTACAGTGGGAAGCTGGACAGGTGGAGGATGGACAGACATCAGCTGGACTTTTTGCCCTGTTTGGCTGATTGGTTGAATGTTGTTGTATGTAATGAAGGGTGCCAATAATTATGACGCTGACTCAGTATCGCTAAGTGAGAATATAAGGCCGCACTGCACTGCTGTAAAGTCTGTATGAAGCAGTGAGTAAGTCGCTGAGAAGCCGGCGCTACAGGCTGATATGACGATAGCGCGTCCTTATTTATTTATTTATTTATTTATTTATTTATTTGAGGTTATTTTTTTTTCTTTTTGCGTCTCGGGGCGGCGCTTCAGAAGTGATGAAACGTTCCGCGTGCACTTCGGCTTGCGAGCTCGCGCGGAGCGTCGCGTCTGCACAGCGCACAGCGCAAACTTTTGCGCCGATTAATCGCCCAGCCGTATCAGATCGACCGGCGACGGACGCGCGCGCCGAGCAGCGATGAGTCCCGGAGAACTTCACGGTCCGGGCCGCGCGCGCCGCCGGCAGCGTGTGTGAGTTCGCACCGCGGCGGAGCGGATTCGCCGTCGCTCGGAACCCCGCGTGCGCTCGTCCCTTCTCTTCTTCATGCCACCCACTGATGACAGAGGTGGGCGACAATGTTCGGGGTTCAGAGTAGCAAGCAGCTCGCGAGGAAGTGCGCCGCCGCCGACGCCGCCGCCGCCGATCAGCTCGCGACGCTGCGCTGAATCCGTCCGAGCGGAAGAGTTTCGCGGCGCGCGCCGGACCGTCTACCCACCGCAAGGATGCGTGGCCGAGATTATTTCGCGCTCACTTTGGGCTTTGTGCCTTTTCTGCTCAGCCACTGCTTCCTCTTCTCTGCGCTACTGCAGGTGAGTTTCATGCGGAGACAAAAACGCGCGTGATTTGATTAACGCATGCGTATTTGAGTGTTTACGCTGAAAATAAAAGATGTCTGGATAATCTTTTAGAGGTTCTTTGGAGTTCGAACCTTCTTGCAAATGTTCTTCGTGGTAAAAGGTTCGAAAGCCGTGCGTTCTGGTCCGGTCCAGATTGGGGGAAGAAATCTTAAAGTGGAGCCATGTTATTTTCTTCTGATGATGTTTTATTTTTAATTGAACTTTAGGTCCTTGGATCATTTTCTCGGTTCTCAGAGGAGGGTTGCAGATGGGTTTTTATGAAAGTTAATATACTGCAAATATACTCTCTCTCTCTCTCTCTCTCTCTCTCTCTCTCTCTCTCTCTCTCTCTCTCTCTCTTTCTCTCTTACCAAGTGACTAAGATTATCTAACATTTCTCATAATGAGATTATTACATAATAACATCATATAATAACAACATTAAATCTATTCCCATATCAATATCAGGCTTATAATGAGTAAGAATATTTAGATATAAACTTAATAATCTCATATCTAAAATCTAATAAAGAGAATTATTAGTTGAATTTGTCAATATTCAAAGTCATTTTGTTCCCCAGTGTATGTTTATTATTGAGCTCTTCTAGTTATTATTATTATTATACTTATTATCTGATTTGACTCATCCGATGTGTTTAATCCAAACCGCTGCGACTCAAAACCAATCCGTCTGCAGAAAACAAATAGGTGCATTATTACTGTCCACATTTGGACAATGAGACTAATATTTAAATCAGCCTGATTATGTTCATGAAATAAATCTGTATTTAAAGGAGCTGTGGGATTTATTTTACTTTTTTTTTTTTTGTGCTACAAATATCTACGCTTTATATTTATATTACACAGGTGATGTTCAGGTCATTTTTACTTAAGAATAAACAAATAAATTTAAAAAAAAAACAAACCAGTGCTGAAATATTAACTGCTTTTCTCAAAAAAAAAAAAGAAAGAAATCACTCTGTTATAAGACCTCCACGTCTGAAGCCCCGTTCGGACAGGATTGGTTTTCCATGTGAAGGTGTGGAATGTGATTATTCCCACAGTTTGGATGTTTAAAAGGGCGAGTCAGAGAAGTTGAGTTCTGCTTGAGTTCCTATCACAGACTACAGACATGTTATGGTCATGTGACCTACTAATGATCAAGCACAACTGGCCACGCCCCCTACAACAAGCGCTTATAATAAAGATCAGAACAATCGCTGTGTATTAAAATGAAGTGTTTGTGTGTGTGTGTGTAGTTTTTAGTGTGATGTTGTGAAGACACGCCCATCTCTGTGATTTTTACACATCACTCATCTGACAACATTACTGAACACACACACACACACACACACACACACACACACATATACGCCTGGAAAACAAATCCCGTCCGAATAGTAGTTTATTTGCAGTGTAAATTCGTTGCACCTGGAAACTGTAACATCATAAAGATTAGTTTTCATTTATTATGATTAGAGATTCATTGATACCGTTTTTTGTTTTTTTTTCAGACCGAGTACAAGTAGATGTTTTTGAAAATCATTAGTGCTGATAATGAAATGCATAATCTACTTAGTATTAATAAATGACATTGCAGAATATTTCATTTTTGTTGTGTTTGTGTTTTTCGGTTTAAATAGCAGCCAGGAAAAGCGCGTGTGTGTGTGTGTGTTCATACCTTTACGCTACTAGACTCCTTCTTTATAACGTTAGCGAGCTGATTTGAGTACAGATGAAGTGCATTAGCTAGCTATGTTAGTTGGCTCAGATCGAGAGGACGGCTCTTCTGTACAGCTGTGAGGAAAGTAACGTTTTTGTTCTCGTTGCTTCGTTGTCAGTGAGCGATCGCCGCTGATCGTCAAGAACAACATGCTGGAACATAAGAGCTGTTATTTTCACTCACTCAGTGCTGTGTGAAGACATGTTTCCCCTCTTCTGGCTAACATTTGCTGCTAGTGCTGAGTTTTATGTTTAAGATGGTTTATCACTTGTGCTGTAGGAAGACGCTGAAGTTCCTCCTCGTGATATTTAAGCAGAACGCAGTCTGCAGTCTGCTTTGCTTTGAGTGTCATCGTTGTTTGTGAAATAGGTTCAGATCTCTGTGATTACGTGTCGCGTGTGTTTATTACAGTGATGACGTACACTAGAAATGTTGGCGTCAGAGTATTTTTTACGATGAGTACAGTATTGGAGTGATACCTGATACCAGTATCAGTATCAATGTGTCCCTCATTTAAGGCCGTGTCCTCATCTCATGTCTCTGCAGCAGTGAGACTTACAGGACATTAGTGAAGTCACAGAGTGAGAGAGAGAGAGAGAGAGACTTCACTTCACATTACTCCCACTCCTCTAGGGAACTGAGGGGCCGAGGGGTGTGTGGGAGCACTCTTAACCTACACACACACACACACACACACTTCTCTCTGCGTGTAGTGGGAGAGAGGAGTACAAATCTCTTTATTGGATATATTCTGACTCAGTTTTATCATCACACTTACTACAAAAAATGGATTATTATTGCAGAAAAAGGGTGAATAAATAAAAAAATAAAGTCAGTGTAGGTGCATACATAATAAAGCAAGTAAATAGATCACTCATTAATTAAATAAATCAAATTTTAAATATTACATGTGAAACAAACTTTCACATCCAAAAAAAAGTCTTTGAGCTATCAGGGTCACATTTTTTTACCTGCATTTTTTTTTTTACATTCTTTCACTGGATCTACTTTTTTAAAAATAGAAATCGTTTGCACACAATAAAAAGAGATGAAAGAGATGCTGAGATGGATGCAGATGCAGATGCAGGTGGAGAAAGGCAAACAAATCCAAAACGGCAAAACAAATCAAAAACAGTCTAAGGTCAAGCCATCAACAAACAGGACACACTGGGGAAAGATAAAATCGAAAAATCAAGGGACTTAACAGCAGGTCGAACCAGATCAGCAAAATACAGGTTAGCAGGCTTGGTAACATCAGGAGCACAAGACAAACAGAGTGTATATTTCGCAAACTGTCAGTGAATCAAAGTCTCTTTTAAAGGTGCGTGTGTGTGTGAGATTGTGAACAGGTGTGCTCAAATAAAAGTCCGGTGACTGTGAACAAGGCAGTGTGCGTGAGTTATTATGAGTGTAGTCCATGTTTGTAGGTCGTGGTGTGTGTTGGGAATTGGAGTTCACTGACTGGGCTGACCTGATAAAATCACACCAATCCCTCCGTACCCCTCCCACTCAATGATAATCGAGCTGACCTTTTCTGCGATGGGAGTTCAGGAACAAATTCATGAGGTAAGCAGGCTGGCCCGTGATGTCAGGCAGAGCAGGTGGGGTGGCCGGTGGGATGTCGATGGCTAGGGGATTGGGCACTAGTGGCTTCAGCTGGGAGACGTGAAAATACAGGGCTATGCAGCAGTGTTGGGATAAGTCAAGCTTGTAAGTGACTTCATTTATTTTCTTAAGGATCTTGAAGGGGCTGATGTACCGGGGGCTTCGTTTTTTGCAGGTGTGGGGTCGACAGAGGTCTCTGGTGGCAAGCCAGACCCAGTCTCCCAACTGATAGCAGAGGTCCTCACCTCTGTGCTGGTCTGTGTTCCCCTTGTTGGTTTGGGCCACCTGCTCGAGACATTGGTGTGTACTCTCCCAGACCTGTTCAGTCCATCAAAACCATTCATCTATGGCTGGTGAGTCAGTGGGGCTAGCATTCCTGGGGACCACTGGTGGCTGGTACCCAAGCACATATTGGAATGGAGTGGATTGAGTAGCTGTGTGGCAGAGTGAGTTTTGGGCGTACTCCGCCAAAGGCAGGAATTGAGCCCAATCCTCCGAGTTGTCAGCGCAGAACGTGCCTAAGAACCTGCTGATCTCTTGATTTGGCCATTCCACCTGGCCATTAGCTTGCGGATGGTACCCTGAAGACTGACGGTTACTCCCAACTTCTACATAAAGCTGGCCCACATGCAAAAGGAGAACTGGGGCCTTGGTCACACACAATGTCCTCTGGGTTCCTGAAGTACCGGAACACATGTCTGAAGAGAAATTCTGCTGTGATGAAGGCTGAGGGTAGGTTTAAGAGTGGGATTAGAAGTAGGGACTTTGAGAAGCAGTCAGTAATTACCAGGATCACGATGTGGCCTCGGGACAGATCAGTGATAAAATCCATGGCAATGTGTGACCAGGACCGTTGTGGTGGGGCAGCAGGAGTTTGCTGGGAGGCAGGGTTCAGGGCACCTTAGATTGGGCACAGGCAGTACAGGATGTCACAGGATGTCAGTGAACATGTTCAGCCACAGGTACTTGCCCCTCAGCAGGTGGTAGGTGTGCTGTGTGCCAGGATGGCCTGTGGCTATTGCATTGTGTACTAAGGTGATGAGTTTGGTTCTTAGTCGGGCTTGTTTGGGGGGCATGACCAAGGAATCAGCTGTCAAGGGGTACGAGCAATAGCCCAATCCAGTTCCCAGTCGATGGCACCCACAAAGCAGGAGGTGGGTAGAATGAGCTCCTCATTGCTTTCACATGGCTTGGCAGTGTGAATACATGACAGGGCATCCACCTTGGTGTTTTTTGAGCTGGGGCGATATGACAAGGTAAACTGGAACTGGGCAAAGAAAAGGGAGCAGTGGGCTTGACGTAGGTTCAGGTAAGGCTCCCCGGCCTCCCTGTTCTCTGGTAAGTGATCGATCATGTGGCAAAACAGCTCAGCACACCGCTAGTATGAGGTGGTGGGCTCGCCCCCTTGTTCCCACACCGCCGAAGCCCACTTAAGCGTTTTGCCAGTGAAGCAGGTTCAGGAAACATGCAATCTTCTGTGACTCTGACATCCCATCATGGCTGGTAAATTCCGAAAACATTGCAGTAAAAACCTTTTATAGTGAGATGCATTGTCTGAGAAATTTTCCAGTAGCGGCATCGGTGAGCTGGCTGTCGAGGCTGCTGCATGGTGTGGCGTGGTGGAGGTGAGGGCTTGCGACAGGAGGTTAATCTTGGTTTTGAGGTCCACCAGCTGTCATCGCTGCTCTGCTATTAGTTGTCCGTGAGCCGGATGTTAACGGATGCAGTCAGATGTTGATGGATGCAGATGCAGGTGAATTTCTCTTTAATGGGAGAAAGGCAAACAAATCTTAAACAGCAAGCAAGTTCAAAGTCAAAAACAGGCTAAGGTCATCAGATCAACAAACAGAACACACTGGGCAAAGGCACAATCAAAAATCAAGGAATTTAACAACAGATCAGCAAATTACAGGTTAGCAGGCTTGGTAAAGTCAGGAGCACAAGACAAAGTGAGTGTATACTTCGAAAACTGGTGGTGAGTGAAAGTCTCTTTTAAAGGTGCTCGTGAGTTTGTGTGTGTGTGTGTGTGTGTGTGCGTGTGTGTAAGATTGTGAACAGGTGTGCTCAGTCAAAAGTCTGGTGACTGTGTGGTACAGTGTGCATGAGTTCCAGGGAGTGTAGTCCAGGGCGGTCATGTTTGTAGGCCGCGGTGTGAGTTGGGAATTGGAGTTCGCTGCCTGGGTTGACCTGACACATAGATTTAAGTACAAGTATTTCCAGTTTATTTAGGATATATATAAAAATAAATCAGCAGTGCAATCACACACTCACAATCTCCTGATGAGAGAGAGGTCAAGGTTCTTTACCTTCTCTCCTGTTAGTTAAAACGCATGTTTTTTACATCTATTATTTAAAATAATGATCCAATAAAAATTTTAATTTAAAAAGTGCTCAATGACTTTTTCTACTTCACATGTAATATTTAATATTTTAATTAATTGATTATTAATCAGTTAATGTATTTACATAGATAATTACCTGCACATTTATTTATTTATTTATTTTTGTTTGGTTGGTTGGTTGGTTGGTAAGCTAGTTAGTTAGTTACTAAATGACTAAATATGCAGTGAACCATTAAGGAACCCTTCTTACTACAAAAAAATGCAAACATTAAAAATACAAAAAATGCAACTTTTTAAATATAATTAAAAACAAACAAATGAATAAATAAACACTCACATGCATACATATGTAGACAGACAGACAGACAGACAGATAGATAGATAGATAGATAGATAGATAGATAGATAGAAGAGGTGTTTAAAATAAAGATAAAGAAGCGGATTGTGTTCCTGACATTCCTCTCGTCTTGTCCTCAGCACGCTCATGGAGAACTGCGGAAGTCCTGCTCTGGAACCCCCGCTGTGCGCCTGGAGGACACCTGCCACCTGCCCTGTCACTGCAGACCATACCCACTGCTACCTCCACCTCCTCCTCCACCACCTCCACCCAGACTCTTCTCTCCTACAGGTCAGATACATACACACATACACACACACATACACACACACACACACACACCCCATACCCACTGCTACCTCCACCTCCTCCTCCACCACCTCCACCCAGACTCTTCTCTCCTACAGGTCAGATACATAC
>CM075021.1:17767502-17794324 GCA_037576675.1 Pangasius sanitwongsei
TGTGTCATTAGGGGAATGATGGGTGTGTCATCAGGGGAATGATGGGTGTGTCATTAGGGGAATGATGGGTGTGTCATCAGGGGAATGATGGGTGTGTCATTAGGGGAATGATGGGTGTGTCATCAGGGGAATGATGGGTGTGTCATTAGGGGAATGATGGGTGTGTCATCAGGGGAATGATGGGTGTGTCATTAGGGGAATGATGGCATGTGTTTGAATGATCCATATGGAACATATGGTTGTGTCTGAGTGGGACAGATGGGCGTGTCCAAGTGAGACACATGGCATGTCTGAGTGGAAAAGAGCATGAAAGAGTGTGACAGATGGACTGAGTGTGACAGATGGACTGAGTGTGACAGATGGGCGTGACTGAGGGACACACATGGGCGTGTCTGAGTAAGAGATGGGCTTGTCTGAGTCTTGTTTACCTTCTCTGGTGTCATGAATTCTTTACTTTATTGTGCAGAATAAACTACTTCCTGAATATGAACCCATTATTATTATTATTATTATTATTATTATTATGAATAACTCTCTATACATTGTTCTCATGCTAATTGAAAAAAGTTTGAAACTCCTCCAACAAAGTTTTCGATAGTTACCGATCTGCAGAAGTTCTCTCAAAGTAAGTGCATGTTGTGTTGTTGTTGTTGTGTTATTGTTGTGTTCATATATATGGGCTCTGTTGGTCCTCTGGTTATAAAATGAGTTTAGTTGGGGAAGGCCAGAGCTGTGTAACTGCATTAAAGCAGAGAGCAGATATAAAAATAGTCTAATCTAATAAAGCTGCCATCATGTTATCTGTGATCTTTGATATGCTCACTACTGTTTAATCACACACACACACACACACACACACACACACACTTCCACTTTAATTCTCCTTCCACTGGGATGCACACACACCTTATCAAGCCTCATATCTCACACACATGCATTATCAACCCTGATGTCTCTCTCTCTCTCTCACACACACACACACACACACACACTGTATAGTTGATTATTTTCCTATGATTGCATGTCCCCAAATGATTTATTCCTCTTATACCACATAAATTTACCAAGTTTACAATTTTTATCTGTTAATATTGTGGAACGTCCATGAAACATGCTCCAGTTCCAGTTTTCACTTCCGTTATAGCAGCTAGAAACATTCATTCCTTCATCAGCCTCTCTTTTCTCTTCTCTAAGACAAAAATAGTGCTTTCTGTCACGTTACCAAAAATACCACGAAGAAGCGTAAACTCCTCTGTCCTTAAAGTTAAAGCTACAGCTTTAGCTCTGACACTGGAGACTCCTTCCATAAATCTTAAATAAGCATTTCCTTACAGAAAACTTCACCATAGCAATGATTTTTTTTTTAAATGTGGAGCGTCTGCTGAAACCGTGGTGCATTTGCAACTCGCTAATCGATTGCATCTGATAAACCTGAACTCAGGTCAACCTCAGTTGGGTCGTTTCCTCATTTATCCGTTTGTGGTTGTTCAGTCAGCATTAACGAGTTTCTCAGCAGCGATCAGGTTATTAAACAGCAGTGCTGTGTGTGGATTTAATTCCCACTGGAGATAAATGGGGTGATTAATTCAGCTATTAGCTTTTAAACACTGTGGTTTAACACCATGGGAATATTTGTAGTGCAGACTGCGCTTGTTGTTGTTTTCACACCAGATCTGCACGTCTGGAACATGTTGACCTGTTTCTGTGGAGGAAATTCGTTACATTTTCCCCAAAGATTAAAAGTTTACAGTAACATCATTCCAGCAAAACTGTTAATGACATTCACTGTGCATTTAGAAAGTATTCATGCAGTACTCACTTTGACCTGAGTGAAATTAAATGTTTCGTATTGATCCGCAAAAAAATTCACACGTTTGTGTACATTTGTTTTCAGACCCTTCGTGACACCAAAACTGACAATCCTTAAGCGGTTCCTTGAACTTGATTCAAGTTAAACTTGATTAAAAAAAAACAAGGCATGAGGTTGAAGGAAATATCCGTAGACAGAATTGTGTCGAGGCATGGGTCTAAGGACGGAAAGCTTTGAAAAAATTACCATGTTAGTGTTGACCTTTGATTAAATGCTGAAGAAGGATAGATAAGTAGTTCTCCCAGCTCACAGAGGCATTAGCATTTCTCTGGCGCTAATGAACTCTCTGTAGTATATGCGTGTGTGTTAATGAGGAGAGGAAAATGCTGAATCTGGAGCTCGGCAGTGAGAAAAAGAGGACGATGCGGCACTTGTGTGCTCATGCAGACGAACAGGGCCGTTAACTCCTCTCCCGCCATTAAAATCCACACTCGATAAAACACAGCAACCGCAGGAAAACTTTAAAGTGGCACAGGAGGTGTGGCTTAGCCTGAAGCGCTAATCTGGTGCTGCGTAATGGGCCGAGTGAAAGCACCTCTCGGATACGGGGATGATGAATGGAGTGGTGCAAAGCGCTGCGGTTTCTTAACAATACCCCGGAGCTTTACAGGTGACGGAGGAGACACTGGAGCATCTGCCTCCACAGAACCTCGCTCATTTAGTTCTCTCTCTCTCTCTTTTTTTTATCTTGTAGTAGCTCCATCCAGCGTGTCTCCTCCTGTGAAGCCCTGGGGAAGAGAGGTGGAGATTTTGGTGCTGGGGACGGTGAGCTGTGCATCAGTCGTCTTCCTTTTCCTCACGGTCATCATCTGCTACAAAACTATCAAGAGGTAAGATTTAATTTAGTGCTCTCACTCATCAAAATGCCCAGAAACGTCCACACGGCCTCTCTTTACTGATATGTACGCACCTGGAAAATAAGTGCAATTTCCCTCTAGTTAGAAGGTGTGTCCATATATGGAATGTGGGTGTGTAAAGTCATAACCATCTGTCCCATCTGTCCAAATCAAAGTCACGCCCACCTGTCCAAATCAAAATCATACCCACCTGTCCAAATCAAAGTCATGCCCACCTGTCCAAATCAAAGTCACGCCCACCTGTCCAAATCAAAGTCACGCCCACCTGTCCAAATCAAAATCATACCCACCTGTCTAAATCAAAGTCACGCCCACCTGTCCAAATCAAAATCATACCCACCTGTCCAAATCAAAGTCACACCCACCTGTCCAAATCAAAGTCACACCCACCTGTCTAAATCAAAGTCACGCCCACCTGTCCAAATCAAAGTCACACCCACCTGTCCAAATTCAAAGTCACACCCACCTGTCCAAATCAAAGTCCCACCCATCTTCATTTTTGAATTGTTATTAAATATATCATGTGGTGTATAAGTGATCAGTGTGTCAGTATGATGTTGTTATTATTAGCTCTGTTCTTTTCTTCTGTCACTTCCTGTATCTTGACCTGTCAGGAGAAACGCTGGCTTTGATCATTACTACAGATTTAATTAACACGTCAACGTCTGATTCTTCATCCATTTTGTTTAGGTTAAAGCTGTTTTGCCAATTTCAATCAAGGGTTCTGAATTAGGTCTCATTACAGATGGAACATTAAAGACCATTCACGTTTCATTATGTCACTTTTATGTCATCATCTGTCTCGCATATGTCATTTCCCCAAAAAGTTCAGCTGGGTGAATTTGAGGAAGGCCACACTTACAACCAGACTCAATGCTCTTAATGTTGCTAAACAGAACATTGGTTAAATACTGACTGAGTCATAAACAACACTAAGTCAGACGTCTTTACTGCTATTCCGACTCGTACTCCAGAGATCACTACTCATATTCTGTTTGGGGGTTTTTAAGATATTTCTCTCCATTTTTATCAAATTTGTTGCATCTCAATGTAATAGGAACGTTTCTCGAAATTCTGATGTATCGGTAAAGTTGGTTTTAGAGTCGATCCTCAACCTACATTTGCTCCATCAAAGCCAGTCATATTTAAAAAGGTTTTTATTGACGTAATTCACTGAAACATGCATTTAGTGCATTTAATAATGTGGCAGGTACAGCTGCTTGATGCCTGAGTAAAGACTATGCATCAAAGAATTGCTAAAACCCGATACGTGTAAGAACCACTAGCCATTAGAAGAGTTCTTCTTCTTTCCTAACAATGAGCATCATTCAGTCAGTAAGTAAAAATGACTCTTTTACTCTTTTAAGTTTGCGTCTTTGTGTGAAAATTCATTGACTGCTAACACAGAATCAAATGCATGGATTGAGCATGTTTTTCAGGAATGAAGAAAAAAAAAAACAATCTGTTTCCAGACCATACGTCCTAACCTTAACCCTCATCCGAAATGCTCCTAATTCACCACAGTTTATGTCCTGTTTCATTGGTATATATGCTCATGCATTTCCCTCTACTCATTGCGAAGTCTTGCCAATCTTTCTGGTTTGTGTAAGTTCACAGCCTTCTTATCAATGATTCCCTTGTCTTGTTTATCAATGGATTATCTTTTTGCCTGTGTTTACCTGTGTTTTTTGCCATGTATTGACCATCGCCTGCTCTATTATTCAGATTTTTCCTAACTCTATCTCTGAGCCTCTTTTGTTGCAGATATTTATACTGAACCTAACCCTTTCTCTCCATCCAATTCCATCTTCCTCCTAAACCTGGACTGCTGTTGCTCTAAATCAGAGTCATTATTTATAAATGAATCCTGTGCCCAACCATGGTTAAAGAGCATTCTGCCATTTTGTAGGATGTTTTTAATTTTGCAGAGAGTCTCGTGGTTTTTGAGGACAGGACAAATCATCATGGTTGGAGTTACTCTCACGTTGCTCTACGGTGAAATGAGATGCAGCATCATTGCATTTCATCCCTAAGCTGTTCCTGATCTTAATAATCCATAACACACTGTCAGAGGAACAGCTGGGAGAACAGAGAATTCACCAACACATTGTCACCTCAGAAAACCTGCACATAAAGCAGATTAAAAAGCTCACAGGCTTCTGGCCCGGATGCTCAGATAAGGCTAGGATATTAACAAGCTTACTGTGAAATGCCAACCTGAGTAGACAAGAGTAAGGCAACAGGTCATATTCACTCATTCTTAACTAGTACTTAACTAGCTGAATAAATTAGATAGTCAGAAGTACTGAAGCGTACTGAATACTAAAGTGTAGGAAATACTGAAGTGTACAGAATAATGAAATATACTGAATACTGAAGTGTACTGAATACTGAACCGTATGGAATACTGAAGTGTACAGAATACTGAAATATACTGAATACTGAAGTGTACAGAATACTGAAATATACTGAACACTGAAGTGTACAGAATACTGAAATATACTGAACACTGAAGTGTACAGAATACTGAAATTTACTGAACACTGAAGTGTACAGAATACTGAAATTTACTGAATACTGAGTATTCAGCATATTGAAGTGTACGGAATGCTGAAGTATACACAATACTGAGGTGTAAGGAATACTGAAATATACTGAATACTGAAGTGTACTGAATACTGAAATATACTGAATACTGAAGTGTACTGAATACTGAACTGTATGGAATACTGAAGTGTACAGAATACTGAAATATACTGAACACTGAAGTGTACAGAATACTGAAATATACTGAATACCGAAGTGTACAGAATACTGAAATATACTGAGTACTGAAGTGTACAGAATACTGAGGTGTATGGAATACTGAAATTTACTGAACACTGAAGTGTACTGAATCCTGAAATATACTGAATACTGAAGTGTACATAATACTGAAGTGTACATAATACTGAAATTTACTGAATACTGAGTATTCAGCATATTGAAGTGTACGGAATACTGAAATGTACTGAATACTGAAGCGTACAGAATACTGAAATATACTGAATACTGAAGCGTACAGAATACTGAAATATACAGAATACTGAGGTGCACGGAATGCTGAATTTTATGGAAAACTGAAGTGTACAGAATACTGAGGTGTAGGTAATATTGAGTATTTGTATTATTTTCTGTAAAAAAATAAAATAAAATTCCACTCATTTACAAGACTGAGAGTGTAAACAATGCTATGACAGAGAATACAAAACCGGCTTCTGCTATGAATCATGGGAAAATTCAAAAATGCTCTCCTGCACCTTTTATTATATTTAGATGATGTAAGCTGTAAGAGAAAGATCACTACTATCCTTTGTTTTTACAAAGCCTGAAGTGTTTAGATAACAGGAACTGAAACCAGAGCCCAAAATCTTCTTCTGGAAATAAAATACATCCTCATTTTGGGATAATTTTCACACATTAACCTGAAATAGTCCAGCTGTTAGAGAGAAGCCAGAGAAGATCCAAGCTAATGTTTACACAAGCACGTCATGCCGAAAGTTAATAATTTATTAAGGCATTCTGTTGAGTGTCTGCTCTTAGCATTTAAACAGGCACATGTTATTAGCACTGCGTATCGGAGTCGCTTTAAACGGACCTGGCGAATTCCTTCTTTCCTTGAAAACTTGTGGAAAGGAAATCAACTGCCGATGGGAAACGCATTCTCCCTGATGAGCATGCACCGTTGGCCACAATGAAGAAGAGAAACACTTTAATTTTTCCTTTTATATGCATGCAAAAATTTATCCGTGCCCAATGACCGGTGCGCCACAAACAATGAGCGAGACGTTCAGACGCAGACACGGATTATTACTCCAGTCATTGCTTTATGGCTTTCTGTCCTCTGGATCACTTACTATAATGAGTTTAATGGAATTAAAGGCACCCGGATGGAACGCCACAGATTTTCATGTTGGGTGGATCAACAGAAAAGCAGAGCATTTAGCTCAGAATCGGGTTTAAATGACACTGACGAATCCCTGTTAATTCTAGACTAATGACTGGGCTTATATTTTCTAAAATTATTAGAAAAAGGGTTCCTCAAGGCTTCTTAGCTTCCTACAGAGGTTCCACCTGAAACTCTCACTGAACGGCAAATCCTCTGGTGTGAGGTTCAGTCATAAATCTTTGATGCACAAGCCAAAAAGATTTGTTTTTTAGAAAAAAATCCTGACATACTAGTAATACATCCTATAAGCAATCTTTGTACATACATTCTTAACTATCCATAGAACCAATGAAGAACCTTTTTGCGAAGTACTGCATGTAGAAAAAAGGACTGGGATCCTATAAGTTGCAGGGAACAAATAAAGCTTACAGGCAAGGTTCTGTGGCTGAAATAAGATTTAAACTGGTTTTAAACATTTTTAAGTGTTTTATTTCTTTTATACCGCATCAGTTTGCCAATGACTACAATGTTTTATTTATTTAAAGAATAACGTCGTATTTTTAAAATCGATTAACAGTTCATTTAATGTTGTGCAAGTCCTGTTCTTGTTTACGTTATAGCCGCTACAAACACTCGTTCCCTCACCAGCCTCTCTTTTTTTCCCTCTTGAAGGTAAATGTAAAAAACATAGCTTGTCTTGCAAAGTATAAACTCCATCCTGAAGATGTCAGAAACCTCTGTTACAAAGCACTGACACTGGAGACTCCTTCCATAAATGTTGAACAGACATCTCCTTACATATTACACACCCAATAAAACGAGCGTATTAATATAACCCTGTGATTTACAACTGCACTATTGTCAGAGCTGCTCTTATAATAGGAAATTATTCAACACCTTCTGACCAATCAGAATGCAGAATTCAGCAGGTCTAATATATATATATATATATATATATATATTTAAAATTTTAAATAACTGTAGCTTATAACTGAAAATGGACAAACAACTGTATTAAACAGCTCCTGGTTTCGTTAGCTGTCCAGTACACTGTGTGCTGTTTTCCTCGTACAGGATCACAGCTCAGTAAATTTCCAGTAGTATTTTATTTTCTCTCTTGTAAACACGCACAGGCGCTAAAAATAAAAGTTCTGCCCTCTGTGACAGTGAGGGCATTCCCTCGGTGTAAATCTGTCCTCCTCGTGAATAAATATGGTAAAGGGGTGGGTCCTGGAGACAGTTTTATTTTGTGTCTCGGCTATAATTGATTGCCTCTGCACTCTGGCAGTAACAAAGATTCTGGCGTGGAAAAGCTGAGGTTATATTTAGCTCTGCAGTACCACGTAGATGGGTTTCCCCGATAAAAACAAAGCAGGCTATTGCTAGGAAGTCTGGTGTTTTGCTGGAACGGGCCGCGGAGTGTCTGCTTCTTCTGACGGCCGTGAGGTGTTGCAGTGAAGAAGAAACAGGGCAGGAGATGGAAAAGAAATAAACACAAAAAAAAAACTGGCACCGACAGAAATTCCACAGAAAATATGCTATATTAAGAGTTTATATATTTCCTTTGGGGTGTTTTTTGTATACAATCCTAGGCTGAAGCTTACTCCCATCTGTTTTCATGGAACAGCAAATGCACTCTGGTGTATGTTCCTGTAAGAGCCTGCGTATGAAATATTGATGTTTTTTGTAGCCATCTGCTGCATGTGTACTACACAGCATATATTATTCATATTGAATTTTCCTCTTTTAGGTTCTGCTCTGATGTTCGCCATTTCTTCTGAATGAGAAAGGCCTCTTTGGTGTTCTCACTCTCATATAAATGCTCAGTGAAGTGAATAGCTGAATGCAAGTCCAGTACAGATCTATATCAGGGCACCATTAGAGCTATATTTATCTCAGGCTGTGTTTAACTCTATAAATATTACATTACGCAGAGGTATTCAGAGAATGGCTGACTATTCCTGCGCTAAAGAGTCTGTTATTGTCCAAGCGGACGCCTGTGCGATAATTATTACACGTCGGTTTTTATTATTATTATCCATACAGGCCTGGATTGATGTGTGTGGGACTTTCAGTGGTCCGTAAGTTATTTAAAACTCCTTTTAAATATGTCAGTAATGTAAAGAACTATACAGGGTTATCTGTTCACTTGCATGTAGTGTAACTGCCTGGGAAATCACTCCATCTTGTGCTGTTATAGTAAAATAATCACTGACAGAGTGGAGTGATGGAGCAGAGTCACCTCAAAGATGATTATTTTTCTATAACAGCATGTCCTGAAGTGTTTTATTCTCCTTACAGCACAGCAGAATGCCAACGATTACAATTTTGCATTTATTAAACAATGACACCTCACACTTTATCTTAGTTCCTGTTCTCACTTACGTTATGGCAGCTATAAACAGTCGTTCCATCACCATCCTCCCTTTTTTCTCCCTTCAAGTTTAGTAAAGACAAAAAAAATGCTGCTTGTCAAGTTACTGAGAAAACCACAAAGCGTAAACTCCTCTGTCCCGAACTGAAAGTTACAGCTTTACCTCTGAATGTTATGAAGTGCTGACACTGGAGACTCCTTCCATAAATGTTAATTAAACATCTCCTTACGTCTCCTTATCAACTTCAGCATGGTATCAGTAACTCTGCTTCATCACACCACCCTGTCACTCAGTATTTTATTACAACAAAACATCAGAGATCAGAGTGATTCGGTTAGTTTTGTGCAGCCTGAGAAATATCATGTTTGCTGAAGTTCTACAGAGGGAGCAGAGATATTTTGTTTTCTGGAGTTCTTGTCTGATCCAGATTTTGAGCATCAGAGGTGACTTATAAAAAATATTTCTGCACTGACGTCTTACACAATTACAGCACTCTCCTGTCATGGTGACAAAATAATTATGTACATCCACTGGGTACCAAGAAATAAATGTGATATTCAAAGGTCAAAAACATTTATCTTTTAACAACAACACCAAACAAATTGATTTGTCCTTTAGTTTGCACTTAAAACTGCATCAAAGCTGTGGCAAAGTTTCTCCATACCACTGAATCTCCATGTCGGGACACAATAATAAGTAAATAAATAAGTAAGTAAGTAAGTAAGTAAGTAAGTAAATAAATAAATAAATAAATAAATAAATATGAGTTGGCACCCCATCCAGGGTGTCCCCTGCCTTGTGCCCCGAGTTCCCCTGGGATAGGATCCAGGCTCCCTGCAACCCTGTGTAGGATAAGCGGTACAGAAAATGGATGGATGGATGGAAATTAAAATGAAAAGTTACCCAATATATTTATATAATAATTAAATCTTAAAACTTGCCAATTGACGATAAAACCTTCTCGGGACCTTACCCATGGGGCCCAGCCGGGCACAGCCTGAACGAGCTACATGGGACTGTCCTCCTGTGGGCTCACCACCTGAAAGGAGGAGTAGTATAGTTCTGTTGCATTGTGGATTGGGTGGCAGTAGAAGGCAGAGGCCTTGGTGGACCGATCCCCAGCTACCGAAACTGGCTTTAGGAACGTGGAACGTGACCTCTCTGGTGGGAAAGGAGCCTGGGCTGGTGCAGGAGGTGGAGAGATACCGTCTAGATATAGTCTGGCTCACCTCAATGCACACAAGGGCTCTGGAACCAAATTCCTGGAGAGATGCTGGACTCTCTTCCACTCTGGAGTTGCCCTGGGTGAGAGGCGCAGAGCAGGAACCCATCAGTTCGGCACTGGAATGTTAGCGTTTACCCTGGTGAATGAGAGGGTCTCCTCCCTTCGGCTTTGTGTCAGGGGATGGACTCTAACTGTTGTTCTAACATCATTTCAGAGTATTCGACCTTCTTGGAGTCCTTGGGTGAGGCGCTGGAAGGTGCCCCCGCAGAATACTCCATAATTTTTTCTGGGGGACTTTAACGCTCATGTAGGTAATGACAGTGAAACCTGGTGGTTAGTTGGATCAGATGGCGCCGGAAGATGCCGGACAGACCGGGTAAGCCCAAGCGTTTAGTAAGGGTTGCTGGGAGTGTTTGGCAGAGGCTCCTGCCCAGGAGATCTTCAACTCTCACTCTCACCTCCCAGGAGATCTTCAACTCTCTTCTCCTGCATTCCGAGGGAGGCTGGAGACATTGAACTGGAATGGGTGATGTTCCAGATCTCCATTGCTGAAGTGTCTGAACGGATCTGTGGCTGTAGTCCCTGAACCCGTTGGTGGACACCAGGGGTAATGCAGCCGTCAGGAAGAAGAAGGAGGCCTTTCAAACTTGATTAGCTTGTGGGACTCCAGAAGCAGCTGACAGATACCGGCGGGCCAAGTGGAGTGCGGCAAGGCAGCGGCAGAAGCAAAAACTCGGATATAAGACTTTCTTTCGGTCTCGAAAAGATAAATAATATTAAAAAAAAATTGTGTATTTATTTTAATAATTAGCTTATAATTAATTATTGACATTAAAAAAAACAATTTTTTATAAACAATAAAGTGGTCCAAGAGTAGAGCCTTGTGGGACGCTGGTATGTATGTCTTAAAAGCTGCTAATTGACAGTTAAAAAGTAAAAAATTTTATTTAAAAAAAAAATGCTGGTCTAAGAATGGAGCTGTGTGGGATACCAGTATGCATATTTTAAGAGCTGCTGATTGATATAACGTTGTGTACGTTTATAGAGGTCTGCAGTCATCTCATTAATAGGCGGTTAATGATTCACTGGGAAATTTTCTGGGTTATATTTTCTGTGTTTTCTTGATTATGCATGTAAACTGGAAATAAAAGTAAATTCCATGCATGTCAGGGCGGATGCTGTCTCGTCTGTGTTGCCTATAGGCGCTTCCTCAGGGGTGGGTTACGTGATCAGTTGAAACAAACATGGCGAAAGCTACAGTAAGGCTTTTTATTTAAATTCGTCAGCTAGTGGAAGTACTCTTATAGCAAGCAGTCGCTCTGTGGAACCTTTATTTAACCTTCCAACACTCTTAGCTCTTGAGAATGATATACTAAGACAGTATCAGAGAGCTTGTTTTTAATCATCCATCCTCTTCCAGTCCTCTCTATACACCATCGTCACCTCTGTTCCTCTCAGCAGATCACCTCTACACGGTTCTTCTCATCTCTGTCGAGCTCTCAGCTTACATAACACTGCCCAACTCCACCGTGCTCTGAATCAGCACACACTCAGCATTCCCTTACACCGTCCTCCATCCTCTTCACCCGCTACTGATCCTACCGTCAGTGTTTCTCACTATCACACACCAACTCCTGAAAAAGCTGAAATAAAAGCACTGAGGGTTGGATTCCCACATCGAATAGAGAAATACGGACCACATTTTTGATCATAAAAAGAACTCCTTTTTTTTAAAAATGTCCTGTTCCTCTAGAAACTTCTGGAAACTCAGCTTACACTACAACTGAATTCTGGATTCTGATTGGTCACAAAGTGTCATTTGTGCTTGTTCTAATACGTTATTGTTTCTACAGTTACAGCTCATTCACAGGTACAGGGGACGCTCCGTATAAATGGAGCGTGCAATCAATGATACAGTGAAGTTTACTCTAAGGATATTTATGGATTTAACATTTATGGAAGGAGTAACAGTCAGAGGTAAAGCTGTAAGTTTTGTGATTAGACAGTTTTGTGATTGTTCCTCTGGTCACTGGATAAGTATTTGTCCTCTGTGCGATAAACTGTCTAAGTGGAGGAAGAGTGTTATTATACAAGCATTTGTATACAAGGCACAAGATTTTGGTATTCGATGAGATTTTCCCAGCTTGAGTTGAGACAAAACAATGACAGTATAGACTACGAAACGTAAAGAATTAGTTTGCTCGCTGTTTCAAGTGGTTTCAGTCAGTCTACTTTTCAAACCATACGTGATGTATGAGATGATCTTAGCTTTCATGTATACAGCAGCCATAGAAAAAAAAAACATGAGCCAAATCGGAGCCTTAACGCTGTTACAGATATATCTGAATCTGTTAGAACACAGTAACATAATGAATAAAGCACTCCATGTCATGAAAACAATCAATGATGGTGTCATGTGATGAAGAGTTACCTCTTATACTACAGCTATTTATCAACTTTTACCATTTTACGCAAATATTCAGATTCAGTAACTTAAGTCTGAAAGTTATGTGATACTACAGTATGTACATGTGGAAAGTTCAGCGTATTCAGAATCAGGTTACGCAGCTGTGCATGTGACATTCAGATTTATTAAAATCACCTGCATGTAGTTCATGTGCTCAAGATAAGCGATGTCTCTGATTAAGCTGCATCTCCTCTGATGTTCTCCGTGCGGAAAAATCCTTTTTTGTGGACTTTAACATATTTGACAATATTGTTAATTAATCAAGTAATAGTGTGGTATTTATGTATTCAATATTGGCCTTAAATGTCATTCCGTAGTGTGTTAGAGTGTATTTACAGCCAAAACATAAATTTCAGTGTGACATAATTCAGTTACATCAAACTGCCAGACAGTGACGCTGGACTTAATAGTGCTCCTCACTCAAGCCGATATCACACAATATACCTTAAATGTGCTTAAGTTTGTGTTTAGAATTGTCCGTAACTGAGACATGCCTCTGTTTTACTCAAACGCCGCCTACACAACTTTTGAATATTGCTCCGTTCTGACAATGACTCTAACAGAGATGAGTCTTAGACAAACACTGTTAATTAACAGTTTCATCTATAGGGAACGTCATCACTACTCCAGGCTCTTTGTTTTTCAAGCTACAATGTAACAACGTAACCTTGTCAATTTTTTCCTCTTGAACCCTCGGCCCGGTCGCCTCTTCTCCTCCCCTGAGTGAGCAGACGAGACAGGATTTTTCCCCAGTGTAAATCAGGCGAGGGGATGTCTTTATAAGAAAAACCCTGCAGGCCTCACGGCTGCTCGCACTCCTTCTCATGACAGATGTTCCCTGCAGAGCAACTAAAGAGTCTCATCAGTCCTACCCGAGGGACAGGGATTGTGTTAGTCACGACAGGCTTCTCCTAAACATTTAATCAATCACTGTGAAGTCTATCTCGGAAAACACTGTTTGGCTGCTGTTTGGCTGCTGCAGAAAAAGACCACATGTTGTCGAGAGCTACATCCAGTAAAGAAATGTATACTCAAAATATAAAATCTGCCAAAAATAAATTTCTTCTTATTAAGAAAACTGTTCAATACTGTTGGATTCTGATTGGTCAGAAGGTGTTGATTCATTTTCTGTAACAGCAGCTCTGACAGTAGTGCAGGTTTATATTAATGCGCTCGTTCTAATACGTTACCGTTTCTATGGTAACAGCTCATTCACAGGGATTTGAATGAACAGATTTAAAAAACCTGTGTAATCGTTGATATGGTGAGGTTTTCTCTAAGAAGCCTTTTATTTAACATTTATGGAAGGAGTCTCCAGTGTCAGAGTTTTGTTTTGTCTTAGAGAGAAAAAAGAAAGGCTGGTGAGGGAACAACTTTTTATAGCTGCTATAACATAAGTGAGAACAGGAACTAACTTGTTTCATGAGCATTAAGTGTAACTATAAATGGATAAAAAAAAGTATGACGAAATGTGTAATCATTGGCAGATTGCTGTGGGATAAGAGGAATAAAACACTTGCTGTAATAGTGTAACAATAACTCCACTTCATCACACCATCCGGTCAGCAATTATTTTCCTATAACCGCCTGGCCTTGTCATGTGTTACTCCTTACAGCATTTTTTTCCCACAGGATATATTTAGGGTCTCCTCGTTGAGTCATCGTCTCCAGTAGCTGAAATTTATCTTGAAATTGTGTACAGATAAATGTTTCAGCACAGTTCTGCTGATCATCATGACCATGACAGACCCTACAAATATTATTACAACATTTGCAATTGCAATCATTTTCTCCAGCCAGGCTATTGACATAATATCTCAGGTTTCAGTTTTAAATAAGAGCACTGTGTTGTCCTGAGCTGACCCCGTGCAGCATAACAGCCTGTGTGTTTCAAACGCAGAGTAAAATCTCTCCCCTTTAGCTTTTTCCGAGTTAGTCAGCAAAGGCCATCCTTCATCCACGTTACGGGCATGGTGTGTGTTTACCTGCAACAGGCAGGCTGTTTTAATGAGCTCAGATCGTGTTTATGAAATTAGCCCCAGCCTCCAGACACATCTCAGAGGAACCATCATGCAGTCGAAGCAGCCTTTGGAAAGGTCAGGTTGTTTTCATCCTCCTCGTCTCGCTGCTGAAATTAGGAGTGGCAGCTCGTTCAGACGGGAAGCTGCGTTTACTCACGTTATTGAACAAATGCATTCATTTTACTGTTATTAAAAACCTGCATCTGGACACGAGTGAGTTTATTCATAAATCATCCGCAGGAGTGTTTACACAAGAAATGTGGTGTTCATGAAATATCCAGTTAGTTGGGAAAGACTAATCTAAATCTAAAACTAACATATCCTTAATTAAGGAGACTCACTAACGTGAACCTCGCATATAATTATCACTGAGATACTGTGATTTTATATACAAATCACTCTGTCAAGTTTAAATCACTTATTTATTTAAATTTCACACCAATTTAATGAACATTTTGTGAAAATGGGTTAATGACCTGAAAGAAAATCCTAACTCAAAATAGATCTATAAGTTAAATGAAGACAAATAAGACTTTTTCAATTTGCACAAAATAATGGCACCCTATAATACTTCGAATAGTTCGTGTGTGTCCACGGCAGCCGCCACGCTGCAGTGGCTGAGCTGCGTTACTGGAAGATTTAGCGCACGACACGCTTAGAAGGCGCTCTTTCACTGTTTAGTCACCACTTTGTTGTTGTCAGCTTTCTGTGTGACTTTTGTGGGCGTGGCTAAATGTAAATATTGCGTAAATGTTTATGGCTTATTGGCGCACACGAGTACGAAGACATTCAGAAACTTTGATAAATCTGACTGTTACTGTTTTGATCTCTTGGAATTCTAAAGTTTTGTCTTTAACTTTTTTTATAAATGTATTTCTTACTATTCTACTGAATATACGGTATGTGAGATGTTTTACACCACATTATATAAATATTTAAAAAATAAGGTTGTAAAAGTTGTATATGCTTTGACTTCATTGAGGCTCTGTATCTTTAGATCGCAGAATCTCTCTACGGTCTGGTTTTATCTTGCTGAGATGGGAATGTGGATATCACTGTTTTTTGGGTTTTTTTTCAATCGTAATAGTTTTCCCTTGTGCACAGGAAACCACTGCGGAAAGAGGAGAACGGCACGGGCCGAGGGGAATACGCCAAGAGCTCTCGCTGCAAGCAGACGGCGGTGGAGACCAACAACACTGGAGTATAGCAGCCAGAGGAAAAACACTGACGCTCTGTCACACACAGGAGCTTAAAGGGCTTCGGAGATGGAGAAATAGTAAAATAGTATTAAAGGAAGGATTGATGGAGCTCTGAACCATGGCTTTGTTCGACTTCTTTTAAAAAAAAAAACACACATAAATGACAATAAGAGCTGCTTTATGATTGATATGTGACAGAATAAAAAGGCAGAGAGGACGTGTGAAGGACGTGTGAAGGACGTGTGGAGCCTTGAGACTCATTGTTCTGTTGGACGGTGAAGCCGTCAGACCTTTCACAAGACTTTAAACCAGTAAAACTCTTAACAAACCCAACGCATGCACTTTCTACTGAATGCACCGACGTTTCTGGACACCTCTCGCCTCCTTTTCTCTCCCTGCAGTTTCCTCTCCTGTAAATAAAGTCGGCCGTATTGATCGCGCAGGTTTGGAGACTAGACGAAAGCTTAAGCGGAACTTGATGAGGAAACAGGTCGCTTTTTTTTTTTTTTTTTTTACTTTTGTATGACTATGCAACTGGAAAGGATTTGAAACCCTAGTGGTGCATGTTCATGATATTAAAACACAAGGTTAGCATAATCTGCTGCTAATCAGTCTGACGTTTGCTAACGTACTCAAATAGTAACGTTTAACGTGTGTAATGTAACTCACCGTGAGTTAATAAGCTGGAATATACGTCGCATATTCATAAACATAAGGACTGTTATTTAATTATTTAATTAAAGATGCATCATTAAGGAAGCCAAAAAGACAAAGTCAATGTTTTTGTTTTGTTTTGTTTGTTTGTTTTAACGACTCAAATTATTATTGAAACTAATAATATTATTGAAAATACTTTTTTTTGTTTATCTTAGTTTTGGTTGAGTTTTTTTTTTTTGGCTTGTCTTTTTGTTAGTTTGTTTTATTTGGTTTTTTTTAGGTTTTCTTTTTTGAGAGTTTGTTTTATTTTTTTTATTTTTTTTTGTTTTATTCCTGGGTTTTATTTTGTTTGTTAGGTTTTTTGTTTGTTTGTTGTTGTTTTGCAACTTGTTTGTATTGTTTTATTCCTGGGTTTTATTTTGTTTGTTAGGTTTTTTGTTTGTTGTTGTTTTGCAACTTTTGTATTGTTTTGCAACTTGTTTGTAATGTTTTATTCCTGGGTTTTATTTTGTTTGTTAGGTTTTTTGTTTGTTTGTTGTTGTTTTGCAACTTTTGTATTGTTTTGCAACTTGTTTGTATTGTTTTATTCCTGGGTTTTATTTTGTTTGTTAGGTTTTTTGTTTGTTTGTTGTTGTTTTGCAACTTGTTTGTATTGTTTTATTCCTGGGTTTTATTTTGTTTGTTAGGTTTTTTTGTCTGTTTGTTTGTTGTTGTTTTGCAACTTGGAGTATAGTTGGAAGGGTTTTGTTTTAGTTTTGCTTTGTTTTCTGTGGAGGGAGTTATTTGTTTTTTTGGTTCTTTTATTTTGTTTTTTGTTTGTTTGTTTTGTTATTTATTTTTTTTTTTTTTTTTCCATAAACTACAGCTGTACATTATTTTCATCATATAGTATTTATTACAGACACAGTAAAGTCAGGCCCTGGAATCAGTTTAAAGAAAAAAAAAGAATGAGCAAGAAATGTAGTTGAATTTAATAGTAAAATGTAATTATTCTAAGAAAAAAGATAATCTATGAGTATGGCATTGGGACAGTGGAAAATATGTGCATTTTACACTTTAACACAGATATCGGAATATGAAATACTGAGTTGTTAAATGGTAAATAATGATATAGAGTATTTTAATTTAAAATAAGGACACTATCTTGAACTAATGAGACAGTAACTCAATAATAACATCGTGAAATTGTCATTAAGTTGAAATTCTGACAGAACAACGTGCGGTTTTACAGCCACTGGATGTTTTCTCTTGACTTGTTTTGCTCATGATGACGACTTTTTAACATCTGTTTCATTTCACAGTCGTATTCATTCATTTTAAACCACAAATCCTTCATTAATCACGTCATTAATTCTAGTTTAAAGTATAATAACTGCTGACAGTAACACTGTGTGTTATATCTATCTATTTATCAGTCATTCCATAATAGAGATATTACCACTGGCACCTGTAACACTACAAATAAGCTATTATTAATTCTTAATTTTAATTCATGCTTGTTACATCTGAGTGCAAAAGTTTGTGCGCCCTGCCCCTGGTTTCTGGTTGAAAACATTATCACTGTCCCTCTATTTTATCTTCAGTGTTGACTTAATGGCGTGTTTGGATTGAAATCATACACTTATATCGGTGTATATGACTAAATTTTTTTGTAGGCAGTTTTTAGCCTACAAAAACTGCATGCCCACGGAAATTTACTTATTAACTCGACTGTTTATTTAGCAGAGTCAGAGGAAGAGTCAAAATACAGAAAAAAAGAGCTTCCCCTGAGCTGGAGAAGGAGATAAACAGAAATCAGAGCGTTTAGAGAGTGAGATTTTTCAGAAATGGTTGAAGAACCACAAAGACAAACTGACAGAGAGATTCACAAAATAATTAAAAAATAAATGGTTTAAAGCATATTCAGAAATTTCATTTTGATTGTTTCACTGTTGATTTAAAAAAAAAAAAAAAAAAGGTCAGATATAGAACCGTTCTTTATTTGTTCCTTGTTTTCCCATCAGGAAGCTTTACAAACCTTTTAGGAGGATAAGAACTCTTATCTACACAAAGAACCCCTTGAAAAACCCTTTTCATCCTAAGAAAGCTTAGCTACATGTTGAACATAGCACACACTTGCCCAGTAAATGCATACACTCTCGGTCTACTCTTCTTTCGAGTACAATGGATTGCAGCATTATACTTGATTATCTTCGACGAGAGAAAAGCAGTTTAATAAACAATTTTAAAAACCCCAAAAAGATACTAGACAATAGTAACTTTTTCCATTTCAGTTACATCAACAACCAAAAGCAAGAAAGCAGACAAATTGACTAAACCCAATTAATTAGCATTAATTTCTTACCGGTTTGTTTCTTTAGTCCTCCTGCTTTTTTTCTTTTTGCGTTTTCTGTTCTAGATAGTCCACTTCTTCGTGATATTCTGACCTAATTAAGTTACGCAAATGATCTTTTCTTTTCACAACACAAGAGGGCGCCCTGAGACTAATACACAAAACCTTTCACCAAATGATAGTAAAGTGTGCCTGATTATTATAAATTTAACGGCACCCCCCCAGTGGCCCCAAAGTAACCCCAAAGGAACTAGATGACTTTTCGCGCTTATAGCAAGAAACAGCCCTGCTGATGAGGCGGTTACTAAGGATGATTGAATGAACTCGGTAAATGCATCATGCAGCACCACAAATTCATGCTAATGTTCATGTTAATGTTCACGTTAATTAATTAACCTCTTCTTAAAGAAGTACACACGCAAATATTCCACCTCCTATATACCATTAGGACAAAATAAAGAAGACAATTAAACAGGGTCCTATAGTATATAAAATAGTATAAAGAAAATTAAACAAAATCAGTCTTTATTTCACTTTCCGAATGTAATATGTAATTGTGAAAATAAAACCAGACTGTTGTTTTTTTTAGTAATCATTTCAAAGAGCACAAACTTTTGCACTCAGCACACTCAGTATTTCTGTGTGTATCTTCTCTTAATGACATTCATAACATTCAGTTAGTTTTTTGGTTTCATGATAACGTTGTTTATATTGCTCCTGCTGGATCTGAATACATTTACAAATCCAAAGATGTGATGTAATGGTGGAGATGTACCGCTCCTACACACCAGTGAATCACTCGTGGGGTTTAAAGTGAGTTGTTTATCTGATGTAAATGACCGGCCGTACACTTTCCCTCTCTAAACTCACTCCATCTCACACTCCATCATCCACTCCAACCTACTGAACATAAACATGTATTATAGTGTACAGAATTTTACTCACTAATATACTGCATGAACGTAAATATCGGTATTTGCCTTCTCGACCATATCGTGTACAGAGTGAGAGACGGTGATGTCTACGAAGGATAAATATACGTCGATGTCATATCTGAACTGAATAAAGTGTTGTTGTTTGTCTGGAACAAGGCATTAAAGTATATCCACCACATAACAATATGTCAGACATAATATATCCTGTGCATTAATCTAACTCTGCAACATGCTAACTTTTTTTAATTTTAAATAAAACTGTATTATTGAATCTCAAATTGTATATAATGTCATCAATTACCATGATTAAGATGGAACAGTGGCATTATTATGCATTATTTTAACAATACCTGTTAAATACGTCTCAGTCCAGATAAAGCACACAGTTTTACAGTGGTTTGTAGTCTAATTCTCAACATGATGCCGCCACCACCATGTTTCACTGTTGGGTTTCTGCCAAATGGTGCGCTTTGCGTCAAGGCCAAACTGTTCAATTTGGTCTCCTCAGTCCAGAAAACATTTTCCCATGTTTATTGAGCCCCAACGTGTCTTTTAGTAAACTCCAAACTGATTTCATGCCCAGCTGTGTCTGAGCTACAGTATGTTTGTCCTGTGAACAGCTTTTCCCGCCTGAGCTGTGGATCTCAGAGTTTACCCTTGGCCTCTTGGTTGTTTCTCTGACTAAACACCTCTTTACCCGGTCACTGACTTTTGTTGCATGAGTTTTTCCTCTGGACAGAGTCATGGTTGTGCCAGATTCTTTTCATTTTTTAATGATGGATTTATTATCACTGTTTTCAGAGTTTAGGGTATTTTGTTAATAACTGAAACTCTGATTAATACTTTTCCAGAACTTTGCCCCAGACTTGTTTCTATCCTTGGTTTTCATGATGCTGTGTGTTTAGGTATGTTCTCTAACAAACACTGGGTTCTTCCAGGAACAGGAACACTTTAACTGACTCCATTCAACTAATTACATCACTTCTCATGGTGACTGAACTAATTTAAGCATTTCACAGCAACAGGGGTGAATATTTATGCTATTACCGCTGATTTTTTTTTTATTTGTAAAGAATTCTGCAAACTATATTGATTTTTCCCCCATTTCAATACCACAGGCTTTTTTTTTTTGTGTAGATTCATGACATAGAATCCCAATCCCAAGTCCATTTCAGTTCCTGGTTATAACTCTACAGAATGGGGGGAAGGTTCAAGGGGGAGTGAATACATATGAAAGTACTTAGGAAAATTTTATTCTTCCTGTTGGTTTTATAGTTCAATAGTTTGTTCCTGTGATGCTAATTCAAATCATGCATTGTATTTATTTATTTAAAAATAAATACAGATTATTTATATAAATTGTATTTTATAAATACATAAAATTCCAAAAATTATTACATTCGAGAGTTTCCAGAAAATCAGAGTTTGTAGACAGTTATAAAGGTAAATCAGGGATGTAGAAGTAACTAAAGAATATTTATATTTATATACATCAAAATGAATGGGGGATGCTAACTCCTGGACTGGATTTTTTTTTTTACTATTAATATCTTAACATAAAATAAACATCTTATTTTTTTCATCTTCTACATTTTGTCCTAAAGGTGTGCAAACTTTTGCACTGTACAGCAAATTATTTTCCTATCCTAGAAGCTAAAAACCCTTAATTATCCAATAAACCCTTAAAGAACACCTTTTTTCTCCAAAAAAAAAAAAAATTATATAGGCCACAGTCCCTTTGGGTTTAAAGCTGGATACAGATACAGACATGTAACGTGAGAAAGTGGTTTCCTATCCTGCAAGCTATGAACCCTTAAGGAAACCTTGAGGAACCTTTTTTTCTGTTTACATAGTCCAAATTATTGGTTGTTATTTTCTGCCTAGAACCTGTCAGGCTTTTAAGGGCTCTTAGCTTCCTGAAATGGTTTTATTTAAAACTCACTCTGTTCTAAAGTTCCACTTAAAATCTTTACGGTTCCCTGAGAGTGACAACCCTTAATGATTAAAGATCTAAAATTTTTTCCAAAGGCTTGATTAGCTGTCGCATGACAAGAGCGAGATGATTTACTACTATACATATACACTATACTATGTATTACTATGTGTGATATTAGTGGACATGCAGTAAAAATATGTAGACAGTGAGACAGAGAATAGTTTAAAATAATATAGTTCATATGGACTGTCTATCTGTCAGTCCTTTTCTGAAAATGTAATGTAGATGGATGAACACCAGGATGCCATTTCCACAGAAACCACTGCACACTGTTTAATCTCATTTTGACGAGATGGTATTACTGCATTGTGGATGAACATGATGAATTGCCTGGTGGTGTTTGGCATCAGTTATTAGAAAGACTGCCAGCTGGTGATTTTACGCTGAGTCCATCTGTAAGCTGTATGTCTCTCCATGTTTGTGTTTATGGTGCACCTTTTAGACTTTTATTTCTCCTTTTCAAACATTATTTCTCACATATACACTTAAAACACATACACGTTTACTAGAATTTCGTAGTAGAGGTTCTTACAAAAATCATACATTAGCCAGAATTCATTTCTCAGGCTGATATCTTTAATAAAACATTTGCACGTCTCCTCTGGAATAAACTAGAACCAAAAGTCCAGGGAGTGGAGCTGGGCCTGATCCAACTTCTCCTATAACCTTCTAACTCCTAATCTACGAGACGCTCTACAACATGGAAAAACACACATAATTATCCAGCCTAGAGCACACAGAGTTGTCTCCGCCCCCTGGACTTCTGTAAGTAGGAGGAGCTAAATCAGGGTCGATCTCCACCCCCTGGACTTTTGGTTGTGCACTGAGGGGTATTGGATATGATCACTATGGCAGTCAGGGCGTGGTCAAGTGCCTGCTGTATATAGAAAGAGGAATCACAGAGACCGAGCCGGTAATGAGTGATTGGTTACACCTGCGTGTGTGATTAACAATGAAGTGTATTTATATGGTGGTTGTGTCTCGGGAACCTCCAGAAGAGAGCCAACACAAGCAGACCTGCTGTTAACATTGGTAATGACTGCAAACATGCTGAAGATAATGGAAACTTTGTGTGTATAGGTAGCATATTTTCTTGGGGTCAGAGAGGCTGTTAAACATGGGAATTATTTTGTTAATTTTGGCAAAGAATTCAGTTCCAATGTGGTTATATTTTGTGCATTCAGTGAAGAAGTGCAGCTCTGTCTTTATTTTATTTAAACTGCACTGCTGGCAGAGTCTCTTCGCCAGGGGCAGCAGGACTGTGTGTGTCGGTCGTCTCGATGGCCAGCCGAGGCTTGCTGAGTCTGTACTTCGTCAAGGTGTTTCTCAGTTTTGGATCAGTCACCATGCTCAGATAATCTGCCAAGCTTGTACTGTCCGTTTAGAGTCAGATAACACTGCATTTTACTCTGGAGTTTAGTTTGGTTTTCCTAATAGGTCAGATAGTTTGCTTTCAGTGTTTGTGTAATTTGGTTGATTCTAATTAATTTTGTGAATTTATTCTCTTCCTGAGACTTTTCTGTGTTAGTGTGTGTGTGTGTGTGTGTGTGTTAGTAAGTGCATTGTTTCGAGCGTTTCTGTGTACTTTTAAAATGATTTTACAGAATTCTCAACTGGATGTTTTTTGCATTTGTTAAATTGGTGATGTGTAAGCAAACCCCACACTTCACTGCCATACAGGGCAACGGATTCAGTCACTGATTCAAATATTTTGAGACAAATTCTCACAAATTTCACAGATGTTTGCTGTTTTATGGCATAGAAAGCCCTCCATGCTTCTTCTCTCAGTTCACCCACTGCCTGTTTGAAGATTCCATTTTTAGTCCTAGGTACCTAACCCAAATGTGTGTTTTGTTCCCTGAGCGCTGGATCTTTTTTGGAACATGATCATTTTAGTCTTTTTGAGGTTGATTGTCAGACCTGAGCTCTGACAGTACTGCTGCAGCAGGTCCAGGTTCTGGTGTAGACCCTGAGTGGTGGGGGATAGCAGGACCATGTGGTCTGCATACAGCAGGAGTTTAACCTCTGAGTCATATATAAGTTGAAATTTGTTTATTGCCAGTTCTTAGTCCCCACTTGTTTCCTATGTACATAGATTTAATGAGATCATATGTTTTACCCCTTACACCACTTCCCAAAAGATCTCTCTCTCTAATCTCTCCATCAGGCATGTCATTTGAAAATAACCCAGTTAGGAGCACTGAAGAGTTGTTCTTCTGTGCTAGTTAGAGAGGACTCGAGGGAACACGGTGAGTGAGACAGAGAGAGGGTCATCCTTTGACAAACCACTGAGTAAACAACAGTAATCTAACATACAGGATAATCTTTAGGATGTGCACACATTTATATGTTGCTGCCTCACATCTCCAGAGTCCCCCGTTCAATTTTGAACTCCATGTCCATGTGAGTTTCCTGTGGGTTCTCCAGATTCCTCCTACCTCTTAAAAACATGTAGGTAGATGGAGAGATGACTCCAGTTTACCCCTAGGTGTGTGTGGTGCTTTGTGATGAACTGGCATCACATCCAGGGTGCACATTCACAACCACTTCATGCCTCAGACTCCAGATCCACTGCAGCCCTCACCAGGATAAACACTTACTGAAGCCAGTGATCCAGTAGGGAATAAAATGCAATGCGGAATTACTGTTACCACCCTGAAGTTCATTATTTACTGATAACAGCACATCTCCGAGTTTTTATACCTCTTATACCACATCAATTTGTCAACAATTATCAATATCAATGAAAGACACCTCATGCTTTTTATCCATTTATACTTACATTTAATGTTGTGGAATGTACAGAAGTTATCACTTACGTTATATAGCAGATGTCGGAAAACCTCAAGTTTCAGCTACAAATCGCTGACACTGGAGACTCCTTCCATAAATGTTACATAAATAAACGTCTGCTTACAGAAAACTGACAATTTCGCTGTACAAGTCCCTGTGAATGAACTGTTGCTACAGAAATGATAATGTATTAGAACGAGTGCATTAATATAAACTGCGCTGCTGTCAGAGCTGCTGCGGAACGACTCTTTATAGCCGCTATAATGTATTGGTTGGTAATTTGTTGTGTTTTAAGAGGGATTAAACATGCTATTATAAGAAATTTAATCAACTCTGATGTGATAACAGTAACTCCACTTCATCACACCATGCCATCACTCAGGAATTTACTGTAACAGCACCACACACAGTGTTTAATGCTTAAATAATGAAGAAAAAAACCTTTGAAACTGTTAATATGTTTTAAAATAGATTAAAGTGACATGAACCTGTGACATGAAAATCATAGAAATGTGTTTTTAGAGGCGTTTTCAAGACATTTTTCATGACATATGAAATGTCAGTACTGTGATAATGAATAACAAAGTATTGTACAGCCCTAGTGTGTGTGTGTGTGTGTGTGTGTGTGTGTGTGTGTGTGTGTGTAATAAAAGGCTCAAGCAGCAGCTCATGTGAAGCCGAGGCCATATGTATCCACAGAACCAGAGCGAAGGAGATGATCCCAGAAAACACCAGAGAGAGTCAACAACATCTGCGAAAATCTGCTTCCGTCTGCACTAAACACACACACACACACACACACATCGAGGATAAAAATCCAGAAGTATTGCACTAACAAATATTTTATTCAGCAATGAGTGCTGGTTAATTTATATTTATATTTATTATTACATACACAGTATACAGTACAATATATATATAGTCTTAGGCTCACTAAAAAAAATAAAAAAATTTTGTCCAATAATTCCAATTTAATTTTTATTTAATTTAATTTTCTTTGTGCATTAGTGTGTAAGTAGAAAAGAGCATATTTTATATATTTTTTTTAAATAATATTCAGTTTCCAAAAAAGTGTTATATAAAATGTTGTATATCTTTAAAGCTACAGTGTATAAGAGGGTTCTTTTAATTAAAAATTTAAAAATATAATTTTTAAGCTGTTTTTAATATAATTTAAAAAAAGACAATATTATCTATTACTATAAATAACTATTTTACACACACACACACACACTTACTATTGAAGAATAAAATAATTCAAATCAGCACTTAGTGCTGTTATATATTTATATTTATATTTATATTACATGTATACAGCACTGTAAGAGTCTTAGGCTCAGTAATTGTTAAATAAATATCTTTATTGATTCAGGGGAAAGAAAACTCATTTCTAATGCGCAGTAATTTAAAAACTATTTTATAATCATTATAATGATGTGAGGAGTGAAGTGAGAGTTCAGGTTAGAGTCACTCTCAGTGCACAGGCGCCCCCTGCTGGACAGACAGAGCACTGCAGATTAAACACACGGCAGAGTGCAAAGGTTTGTGCAAAAGACAAAACTCTCACAGCTTAAATGTTACCATTACTCAGTCAGCCATTCTCTTTACTACCGAGCAAAAGTTTGGGCACCCCTTGTCCTGCTTCATAAAGGTTTCCAACAGCTTAAACCAGTCACTGTGTTTACTTTGTTGAGTCTTATTTTAGACATGAAAGTCTCAGGTTTAGAGTTTAGAGTCATTGAGAATCAGAAAAACAGCTCTCACACACTAAATGGCTCACACACACTCTAAATCACCTCGCACACACTCTAAATCATCTCGCACACACTCTAAATCATCTCTCACACACTCTAAATCATCTCTCACACACTCTAAATCATCTCTCACACACTCTAAATCACCTCGCACACACTCTAAATCATCTCTCACACACTAAATGGCTCACACACACTCTAAATCACCTCGCACACACTCTAAATCATCTCGCACACACTCTAAATCATCTCTCACACACTCTAAATCATCTCTCACACACTCTAAATCATCTCTCACACACTCTAAATCACCTCGCACACACTCTAAATCATCTCTCACACACTAAATGGCTCACACACACTCTAAATCACCTCGCACACACTCTAAATCATCTCGCACACACTCTAAATCA
>CM075021.1:17800398-17807898 GCA_037576675.1 Pangasius sanitwongsei
TGTGATTCTTACACTCGATTCACTTATTTCCACATGTGATTCTTACACTCGATTCACTTATTTCCACATGTGATTCTTACACTCGATTCACTTATTTTCACATGTGATTCTTACACTCGATTCACTTATTTCCACATGTGATTCTTACACTCGATTCACTTATTTCCACATGTGATTCTTACACTCGATTCACTTATTTTCACATGTGATTCTTACACTCGATTCACTTATTTCCACATGTGATTCTTACACTCGATTCACTTATTTCCACATGTGATTCTTACACTCGATTCACTTATTTCCACATGTGATTCTTACACTCGATTCACTTATTTTCACATGTGATTCTTACACTCGATTCACTTATTTCCACATGTGATTCTTACACTCGATTCACTTATTTCCACATGTGATTCTTACACTCGATTCACTTATTTCCACATGTGATTCTTACACTCGATTCATTTATTTTCACATGTGATTCTTGCACACAATTCATTTATTTTTACACATGATTCATTACACATCATTCATTAATACTCTGATTTTTATACATCTGATTTTTTTATTCATGTTCACATGTGATGAAATTCGCCACCATTATTAA
Organism: Pangasius sanitwongsei; assembly: GCA_037576675.1. Classification (NCBI taxonomy): domain Eukaryota; kingdom Metazoa; phylum Chordata; class Actinopteri; order Siluriformes; family Pangasiidae; genus Pangasius; species Pangasius sanitwongsei. The sequence continues at coordinate 17,801,006 of CM075021.1, forward strand.
AGTTATTACGTTTATTAGTTCTTTTAGTTCTTGACCTTTTAGTTTTATTCATTACTTTGAATGGATGTTGTCAATGATTTTTTTTTAAATATAATATAAAAATTTTGATTAAAAATATAATATCAAAATATATTCTGTGAGTGGACGGAGAGGATTAAAACTCCAGAAAAATAGCCAAAATATTATTTTACAGTAGACACGTTTAATACTGAGTCTAATATTTGAATATTTGCATTAAAGATATAAAAACAGATCAGATGGGGTCAGTATTTGTTTTCACAGTTAAAGGTTTCCTTACAAAATACTACAAAGAAAAATAGTCAGATTTAATTTCAGGTCATATTGCAAATAAAATTGTTGATTTTTTGTTGTTGTTGTTGTTGTTGTTGCTGTAATGGTTTGTGAACATTACGTGAAGAAGGACGTCTGTAATGAGTGCGTCACGTGACGAGTCCCTCAGTTCAGGATAAAACTAACACTGGACTGTTTGTTTTAGGACGTTTGCAGTGGAGGTCTTCGATAATACATTAATAGCGCTGTCTTAAAGCCTGGCGTCATGTTGTCATGTTGGTCCTCTCAGGTTCTCACACAGTAGTGTTTCCTTTGCTCCACTGAGGATATAAACATGCAGATGTACTGATGGATGTTAGTGTTATGGATGTTATCACGCATCATATCAGCATCACAGCTCATTTTCTCCTAAATTCAGTCGTTTAGCAGTCGTTCTTCAGAATGTCTCTGTGGCTGCTGAAGAACTTTTAACTACTTTTAGTGTTCGTAAGGCTGCATAACACCTACATGAGAACTGTGGCCATCAGCTATCACAATCCCTGATATAACACTTGAGGTTTATGACACTTCATAGGCTCACGTGCGTTAGAACATTATGACAACTGACTTTAGAGCTCAGTGCACTTTCACGTAATGGTAATAATGTGTTATAGTGATGGTTCATTATAACTCATCAACACTAATATGTAGTGAAGGTTATGACAGGTTATAATCATTACACTGTAATAATGTGTAATTATGTGAGCTATGTATATTTTCCCTGACTTATAACTCATGTCACTCTAATAACAGAGTATATGATTCAGTATGGAGTGATTCCAGTGTGATGATGTCTTATGGCAATGTCATGACACTGTTATAGCTGAGTTATATGTCTTTTTATTTTCTTAAGATTCATATTTCTGTTTATAACTCATGTCAGTGTCATGGCATCTCATGTATACATTATGGCACTGTTTTAGCCATGATATGAATGTTTTCTCTCACCTTTAAGTTTCATATATGCACTTATAACCTATGTCAAAGTCATAACGTTCTAATAAAAGATAAATGTATCATAGCAGCATAATGTCTTATGGCAATGTCATGACACTGTAATAGCTGATTTATGTATACTTATTTGACCTTTAAGTAAGTTGAGTTTCATATTTCTGCATATAACCTTTGGAAATGTCATAACACTCTAATAACATAGCTATGTATTACTGTTTTATGATGTCTTATAGCAAACTCATGGCACTAGCTAGTTTCTTGGACATTTAAGTAATCAGAGTTTCATATTTTTGCTTATAACCTATGCATATGTCATGACAGCGTAATAACAGAGCTATGTTTTTTAGCATCATGATTATGGCATCATTATGACACTGTTATAGTTGAGTTATGTATAGTTTCTCTGACATTTAACTAATCACAGTTTCATATTTCTGCTTATAACCTATGGCAGTGTCATGATGCCCTAATAACAGTGTTACGTATTACAGTGTCATGGTGTCTTATGGCAACGTCATGATTATAGCTGAGTTATGATGTTTGATATCATTATTATGTCACTTTGACATACCAGAACTTCACTGAGCTAAATTCAGTTGTCATGATGTAACATAAACGTACTAAGACAACTTTATGTCAACAAAACTCTATGTCGCATCGAAGTTTACAAAAGCAGCCCTTATGACACATGACGTTGGTTGGCATAGGTTTTTATGAATATTTATGTAGGTTTATGAAAGTTATCTTGTGGAAAGGGCTTATGTAGGTGTAATGTAGCCTTATGAACACTGGGATTATACACTTTCTATAGGACACAGGTTACGTATTTGCAAGAGATTTATTTATAAAGAGCATGTATTTATTACAGGAAGGAATGTGGAGCTGTTTTACACAGTAAGCGCCGTCGTAAGCATTCGCTGCAGTGACGTAGCAGTCTGCTGTGCTAATGCATTAAACACCACGGAAAACTGAGGTATTCATCCCATCCTGTTCATGCTTCCTCAGTAAAACTCTCACAGGCAAGTGTATTTTCATCTTCTTGTCTCTCAGGGAGGTGATTAATGCTTCACAGGCAGGCGGGTTGGCGTTAGCGTGCAGCGCGACGGCCGGGTGGTGGTGCTCTCTTTAGGATGGTGGAGCAGGACGGCGGTGTCGGTACTCGGGGAGGTGGTGCAGGATCCATCCCGCCGGGAGCAGGAGAGCCACAGCGAACACGGACATGATGAAGCAACTTTGCTGTGGGAAACACGGGGACAGTGAAAAAAACACACACAAGATTAAACTTTCATTCAAGTTTTGGTAATAAACTATTTATAAACATCATAATAAGCAGCATACTAATTACCGCTTGATTGTAAAGCTGTGTTTGTATGTGTGTGAAAATGAGTAAATACATTTATTAGGAAATTTGAAAATACATTTTTAAAGACCTCAGCTGGATTTTGCAACTTTTATAATTAAGTACTAATTAAATTAAACCTTTATTTTGTAAAGAATTAAACGCTCCATGCTGTGCTGTTGTAGGAAAATAATCAACAACTACCTCAGTGTTGATTATTTCCGTCTTCATGTGTTTTGTTCCTCTTCTGCTGCAGCAATTTGCCAATGATTATAGCTTTTCAGGTATTAAACAACGCCACATCATACTTTCTATCCATTTATAGTTACATTTATTGTTGCGGAACGTCCAAGAAACAAGTTCCTGTTCTCACTTACGTTATAGCAGCTATAAACAGTCGTTTAATCACCAGCTTCTCTTTTATCTCTCTCTCTTGACTGCTACCAAGCTCTGACACTGGAGACTCCTTCCATACATGTTAAATAAACTTCACCACATCAACGACTAAACATGTTTTAATCCATTTATGCGAGGCATCTGCCGTAAAAGTCCCAGTGAACGAGCTGTTACTATAGAAACGATAACGTATCAGAACGATTGCTTTAATAGAAACCTGTGATTTGTAGCTGCACTACTGTCAGAGCTGCTGTTATAGAAAATTAATCAACACCTTCTGACCAATCATGATCCACATATATACAGTACATTGTAATACTGTAAATTGTAATTTATGTTCATAGAATACTTATGAATGAATTGACAAGAGTGAGGAATGTAAGTATTAACACATAGACAGAGTTTAAAGGGTTAAAGAATAAAAAAAAAAAAAGCAACCTCTCCAAACCTCTGTTCTGTAAACTTAAAATATTCTTTGATTCAATTCAGTTCAGTTTTATTCGTATAACACTGTTAACAATGGACATTGTCTCAAAGCAGCTTTACAGAAATCCGGACATAAATGTTAAATTATTGACGTTTGCCGATGGGAATTGAGTTGATTTGTTCTCAGAGTACTTAAAGACTAATTGGTGAATATTTCTCCCAATCCTCTGGCCCTCAATCACAAATTTTCCTTCTCTATTTGATCCAAGTGCACTTGAGTTAAGCAATCGCAGGCCTGGGGATTAGTCCAAGGTCAGACAGGGCAACAATCAGGTGCATTTGATTTGTAAACTGAACGTGTGATTCATATATCATTTAGTGTGTTTATTAAAAAAAAACAAAAAAAAAACAGGGTTTCCAATTTATTCTGATCCACAAACAACTATTATAAAAGGCACATTAGATGAATAAATGAGTGAATAAATAAAAATGGAGGAATTGCAGAAACATATCACCCCCCTCCCCTGTCAAAAGGGTCTTGTTTTAATGTTTTATTACAATTTACACACTATTGGCAATTAAATAAGAAACAAAAATAAGCAAATCACTAAATCTTTGTATTTTAGTAGAGTGAGTCGAATGATCCGGATCAGCCATTTAAATTTTTTTCCCAATAAAATAAAAATTCACAAACATTTCTCAGTTATTTATACATATTTCATACTTTGAAGATTTAACTTGAACCCAAATCTTTAAATTTAACCAAAAAAAAAGTTAAAATAGGAAAATGAGGCAACAGATTATTTAATATGTGCCACTTTTTACACACTGGTCAGAGGGTTACATAACAGTTTATCAAAAATTATTATTATTTCATAGAATCATTTAAATCACATCTATGGCAAGGGCATATTTTTTACATAGTTATATGGGTGAAATGACTCTTAAGGCCAAAACTACATGAGATATTAAGAAATTGTCCAAATCTGGGTTTAATATGCACTTTAAATATGTGACATGATATGGATGTTCATCTTTTTCTCCATCCATTGTGGGAAAACATTAAATATGATCAATTTAATATCAATAACCAGTGAAATTTGAAAAATTGTGACTATTTTAGAATGAAGCATTCTGTTATTTCTGTTAAAAAAAAATGTAGTATTTATATCAATAACTCATGAGTTCTTTTATGGAAGTGTGAAAGTTTTTGGATAAATGCTGATCATTGGAAGCAAAAGCATTATTTAGTTTTCATTATGCTTGGATTTAAGGAAATTCTGTGGTTACTTTGATAGCAGAACAAAATTTTGGTTCAATTTTGAACACATGCACTCGTTTAAACACTCACCCCGGGTCCGATCTTGGTCTTGGGCGGCTTGCTGTAAATGCTGCCGCTGCGATTCGGCAGGACGACCCTGGACCAGCTGAGGGTCCTGAGCTGCATGGTTCTGCTGGTTCTGCTCAGAGCCACCAACATGTTGAGAGCAGAGAGAGAGAGAGAGAGAGAGAGAGAGAGAGGGAAGAGAGAGGGGAGTAAGAGAGATAAAGAAAGTAATGGGAGAGAGAGAAAGAGAGAGAGAGAGTTGCTGTGTGCAACTCCTGGATCTCTCCTCTCCAGTGCTGTCCTGTTAAATGGACCAGGATGTGACCCAAACCCGCCCACTCTGAGGGCGGAGTCTGTCTGTGCTCACAGAGACTTTCCCACTTCTTACAGACAGACGGATTTAAGCGCAGCTCCGAGCGACAAGGTCAAGATTCGACTCCATTAAATCACCGATTTCGTGGTAATCGTGTCAAAAAGGATATATGAGGTGCGCATGAACTTCACCTGATCTTACAGGGAACAAAATGAGCAAATCTGTTTCACTGGTGATGATATAATAGTTTCACAGAGGATCTTTCCTCTGGCTGATACTTAATTCTTATTGGCACTTTTCAAAATAATGTTTTAAAAAAGATAATGTATAAAGATTCCACGCAAAGAACAGGAGACATTACTGTCCTTTTAACAGAAATAATTCTCATTCAAAAATATTTACAGTAAACACCACAACAGAGCGTCACTACAGTAGATAAAATGTGATAAATTACTCCCTAGGGTGCCATTAGAAGTGAACGAATCATGATAAACTGCCTTCTAGAGTGCCCCATGGTGGATAAAACATGATAAAGTGCCCTCTAGGGTGGCACTATGGTAGATAAAACATGATAAAGTGCCCTCTAAGGTGGCACTATGGTAGATAAAACATGATAAAGTGCCCTCTAAGGTGGCACTATGGTAGATAAAACATGATAAAGTGCCCTCTAAGGTGGCACTATGGTAGATAAAATGTAATAAAATGCCCTTTAGGGTGACTATGGTAGATAAAATGTAAAAAAGTGGCCCTCTAGGATGCCACTACACTGTAAGAAAAAATGTACTGTAGATTTTACAGTACCTGTGTTGCCAGTAAAGTGTTGTAAAATTTACAGTAAACAACTGTAAAACATATTTACAGTAAAGTTCTGTAATATCACGCATAGTATAAAATAACACATAACCCAGGATGTTGATGCAGGATAGAGCTGGGCTGAAGGATCCAATCAAGGCAGTTTGATGCTGGGATTTGAACACGTGACCTTCTTATTTGTAACCCGAAGCCGTAACCTCTGAGCTACTACAGCTAGCTTGCACTGATTCATCGCAGTCATTTAGTGGCGTTAATTCAGTGCTAGAATCAGTTGAATCAATGCTGTGGTGTAGTATGTTGTGGCTCAATGGTTAAGGCTTTGAGTCACAGCTCAGAAGGTTGTGTGTTTAAATCTCAGTGCTGTCATGTCATGGTTGGGCAAGACCTGTAACCTTCAACTCCGTTGTATCCTGCATCAGCCAAATGAGCAAGTGTGTTGGGTTATGTGTCATTTTATACAACATTAGGATATTACTGTAAATATGGTTTACAGTTGTTTACTGTAAATTTTACAATACTTTACTGGCAAACCAAATTGCCAGTAAATTACTATATAATGTACAGCCATTTATTACAGTGTACAGTAGATAAAATGTAATAAAGTGTCCCCTTGGTTGCCACTAGGGTAGATAAGACATGATTAAATGCCCTCTGTGATGCCACTACAGTGGAACAAACCTGATAAAGTGCCCTCTAAAGTGCCACTATGGTAAATAAAATGTGATAAAGTGCCCTCTAGAGTTCCCCATGGTAGACAAAACATGATAAAATACCTTCTAGGGTGCCACTGTGGTAGAGAAGACATGATTAAATGCCCTTTATGGTGCCACTACAGTGGAGAAAATATGATAAAGTGCCCTGTAGTGATCCACTATTGTAGATAATATGTGATAAAGTGCCCTCTAGGGTACCCCTTTTGTAGATAAAGCATGATTAAATCCCCTCTATGGTGCCAATACTGTGGAGAAAACGTGATAAAGTGCCCTCTTGGGTGC
>CM075021.1:17818132-17831361 GCA_037576675.1 Pangasius sanitwongsei
TTTGCCCCAGTAGTCGAGGAGGTACCAGTTACCCTAACAGTAGAGGAAGCTGCTTTTGCCCCAGTAGTCGAGAAGGTACCAGTTACCCTAAGAGTAGAGGAAGCTTCTTTTGCCCCAGTAGTCGAGAAGGTACCAGTTACCCCAGCAACAGAGGAAGCCCCTGTTCCCCCATTTGAGGGTGTTTTCAGCCCGACACATCCTTCAGACAATGTTTTTTTTTTTTCATCCCTTTGTCTTCTTTGTTTGTTTGTTTGTTTTTGTTTGTTTTTTTAATCCCTTGAGCCCTTGGTGGGGAGGTGAGAAAGCACTTGACGTCTCTGGACACTTTTCTGAACTTTTTGAATTTTTGGAAGCTCCGCTGTGACAAAGAAAAAAAAAAAAAAGATCGCGAGTAACATAAAAAAAAAATGGCCGCTTCACGTAGGATAACGTAAAACATCACATGAGCTGGCGGTTGAGGAAACGGCATTAATTTTCATGTACAGAATGAAGTTTTGTTCAGTTTTGTATGCGTTGTGTTTGATGTGATTCTGCTGTTCGTAGCCGAGGTGTCGAGCGAGTGTTTTGTGCTGCTCACACACACACACACACACACACACACACACATACACATACACACACACACACTCCATATGTAGCAGTGTAATGATAGTAGACTGTTTGTTGTGAGTTATATCCAGGGAAAGTCCCTGTGATCATCAGGCCACGTCGAGCCGCATTAGACACGGAAAAATATCACGTGAATTTACTGAAGCTGCCGTTTTCTTTAACCGAAAGCGAGGTATTATTTCAGCGGAGGTTCGTTATCGACCTTTCTGTAACAGATGTCTGCTGGAGTGGGTTTTTATTCTCCCTGTTCGCTCGTGACAGCTGATTACGACCTCTAGATGATGTCTCAATGTCCAGGAAACTGCACCGAGGGGAAGATCAGGAATATTCTGCACAGTTTTTAACCCTGAACGCTGATGGCTTTTATTTAAGAAAGACTTCGTTAAGACGTGTGTGTGTGTGTGTGTGTGTGTGTGTGTGTGTGTGCCTTGTACACGGATTAAACTCTGATAATATCTTAACCACACAGATTTATGGTTTGGTTTTAAACGCTTCTATGCTAATATGCAAATCAGCTTCCTGTTCCTCTTTTTCATTTCGTAGCTGTTTTATGTGAATTGTTGCTGCATTAAAAGTCTTGTTTCCTTGAACTAAGGAAGGGCCTTTTTTCTTTCTTTCGTTTTTTTTTTTTTTTTTTTTTTAAATCAGATGTTGTAGATATGTATTGCGCTGATTTGTAGCTGTAGTAAACACTGCTGCGGTCCACAAATCCATCGAGGCGCAAAAGCGAAGCTGAATGTTCCAGTTTATCGGTTTGGCTGTCGGATCTATCGACGTATCGACAGAGGCGGATGCGTCTACACGTCCTGCCGCTGTAGTAAAACAATCAACGACAGGGTGGCGTGATGACGCGGAGTCACTGTTTCCACCCTGAAGAGGATTATTTTTTCTATAACAGGACGTCCAAAAGTGTTTTATTCCTCTTATACCAGAGCGATTTCGCAAACCCTTACAGTTTAACTTTAATTAAAGAACGACGTTGTACTTTTTAGTCTGGTTCTAGTTACAGTAAATGTTGTCCACGTGTGTTATAGCAGCTATATACAGTCGTTTCCTCAACAGCTGTCTGTTTGATAAGTTAATGATGCTTTAATTTTAATTATTTTAAAAAAGAACTGCGTGACCCAGGGATTGAAAAATCCACGCTTGCCTCCGCGTGTCGTGTGTAGGGACGCGACGACGTGTGACCAATTACGAATGTTTTTCCGCTACTCGTCAATTCCGATACTGATCGCGAAATTGGAGATTTGAGGTTACTACTTACAATGAAACTTTTCTACTTTTGGATGCTAGAGGAGTGAATCTCTGATCGAATTGTTCACTCGATTCACGATTCGTTAGTTTTCAGTTTGATTTGATTTGATTACTTGGTCATGCGCGCAGTATTACGTGTCTGGAAAATGTCTCGAATCATTGCGAGCAGCGATTTTCTTTACCGATATCATTTGCAGTTTAGTTTATTGCCATCTGATCTTTTTTGAAGTTTCCTTCTCTGTCCTAGTTATTTAATTCGAAAGTGTCTGCGTTTAAAAAAAAAAAATAAATAATCAGTGTTTGTGTTTGATTTGTCTCTCCTCTCCGTATTAATTAAATTTCAGTATAACCTGCTTACTGGAATGTGCTGTGCTGTGTGCCATGCTGACATTGGCAAGCCTCGCCGTGTGGAAAATGTTTGTATTTCATAATCGTCTCTCTCCCTTCAGTTTTAGCTGGAGTTCAGCTGGCGTTAGTAAGATGATGATTTATTTACCCATCATTTCTGGCACACTGAAGTGTTGCTCAACGCTCAGGCACATTTCTCCAAATGTTTGCTTTAGCCTTTGCTTGGCCTTTTTATTACACGCATTCTACAGGTGGTACGTTGCCTGTTTGCTCGCAGGAATTAAGGGAATATTAATGAAGTTTAACTCGGCTCTTACAGATGGCAGAACTTACTGTTGGACACCTTCCGAAACTCAGGGAAGCATTTTTCTTCCCGTCGTACCTTCTATCAGAAATACAGCGGTATTAACACAGCCTGAGGTCTGAGAATGGCGTTAACGTTCGCGTCGCCTGAGGGATCGAGATACAAGGTACTTTTCCCCTCATCGTTCAGGTGACGCCATCAACAGCACACTTTTTGTTTCCTTTAGCGTGTGAAGGTGTACGTGACACATTTAATATCTTCTAGAGTGACGTTTTAAAGGATCCGTGGTCCAGTTATTCACCGTAAACTATTTTATACATCCTAAAGTTACAAAAGACGTCCCCTCGATGGTACCACCTGAGGACAACACAAGGAAAAGTACAGTTTTGTACTCTTTATTCCTGAGAGAATAGTTTAGTTTGTAAGAATATTGTAAGTGTTGTGATTTGTGGAAAATACGCCACCAACACAAGAAGTGTTGGTTAGAAACATGCTCAGCTCTTGCTCGGTTTTTATCACCATGGCTACTTCACATTCGTTTGCACGTTTCCTACTAAATATAGGAGCAGGAGCTGGTCATTAAAAGAAAATGGGAAGTTTAAAAGCAGCGTAGCTAATTTTAGACTGGAAATGTCTCTCTATAGGAAATGACTCCATTCAACCGAAGACAGGAAATAACTGACGTTCACACAGGGGTTCTATAGAGAAAGAGTTTTGCACACTGCACAATTTTAGTACAATTATTCGTTGCTCGTTTCCCGTTCGCTTGGTGTGAACAGTGTTTTGTTTTTTTTCTCAGCGATGAATCACGTAGTAACAAGTACGTTCCTGAGAAACAGCCAGCGAGAATCCGAGAGGAACTCTGTTTCATATCATGTCATGCGCAGCAGATCCCTGAATCCAGTTTATCATTCGCCTGTTAGTGTGTAAGAGCGGGAGGGCAAAATGTAAACACAATAATGTTGCTTTCTATAAGAAATTATGTGGCTACGTTTCTTTACACTGGAGCTCCAGTTCTCTTTGCAGAACAGACGGCCGTCTCTGCCTGCATCTCCACAACCAACCTTTCGTCCGCATTGATCTCGTATTTTATATTTTTAATATTTCTGCACAAAATGTTCAGATGATAGACAGCACGATCATTTATCATTTATCATTTTTCATGAAAAAATTGTGCGCCTCATCACTTTCGCAAACTGATCGGCTTTACTTTCATTTTCTTTTTCTTTTTTTCTTTATTATTTTTTTTTTAAATGCGAGTAGAAATTGTACTTAGTAGCGCATGTGCGAATCCAGATCCCGATCCTGTCAGTAATATATAGCAGTAATAATGAAGCTGGAAATTACCAGATGGCTTGGCTTGTGTTTTGGCAGTCGGTAGCGCAGACCGAGAATTTCGGGACAGTTGGTCTAAAAAAAAAAAAAAAATGTTTTCCAGTTCATATTTGATGACAAATTAATTATAATTGTTAATCAAGAGTTGTAGGTTTTTCTATGTGCTCCTTGGCAACGCAGCTTACCGTAAAACCAACCGCATGTGACGATTTCAGCGCTCTTTTAAGATTATGATACGACATCAATCCAGAAAACAGGCTCGCGTGAGGGTTTTTTCCGTATTTGTAGCTGTTTTGTGTGTTTGAATTTTTTTTTTTTTCCTCAACACAACTCCTGTTTGGATCGGTTCTTCCTTGTTCATATACACCGCGGTTTGTAAAGATATAAAAGTATACGTTAACCCAATAACGCTAGCCTTATGACACACCTTGCTCTTCCATATGATACATGAGCTTTCAGAATGTTTTTATTTTTCAGCTCAGAGTTTCCGAAGTTATGAACACAGCAGTATTATTACAGTGCGTGTTCCAGTGGCCAGGTTCAGCTACTATATTTGCAACAACCGCATTCCTATTTCCACCTGGATACAAATAGCATCTGTCTTTCTTTCTTTTTTTTTTTTTGCTCTCTAAATCCGTTCCCCTCGTGTGTATCCTCTCCCGCAGTGCTGACATGCAGCAGTTTGTTCTTCTCGCTTTCATTCAGCAGTCGGGATCAAAGTCGGCTTTATTCACGCCACGGCTTTGATGTCGAGAACATTCCAGACGCCGCATGCAGGAGGGAAACGGTCAAAACACGGACGTACACATGTGCAGGACTCGCCGCTGTTGTGACTGGGCCTGAAACTGGAGCCTGAGAGTCTTTGTGCTGCCTCGGCAGGAGGCCTGGGACCACAAAAGAGTAACCTGAGACCCCTGGGGCCTTCTGGGGCTTCTGAGGAACAATGCAGCTCAGTGTTTGGGGAGCAGGGGGAGGCGCTGCGGCATCGCCGAAATTTCAGCTCGCGCCACATGTAAACTTTTTCATTTATCTGTCTATTTATGTATTTATTTAACGTGGCATAAAAAGCTGCAGTAACATTCTTCAGACCTGGCAACCTTTCCCCTTTACGTCTTCCTTATTTTCTCAGATAGAAACGTCTGTCGAAATGTGAATCTGGAATGACTGACAGTTGCGTTTCTGAGCTCTCCGATGTTATCGCTGCCTTCGGATGTCCATGCGTACGAGTCCCGGGGTTCTGATCACGACACGGTGTGTGTTCAAGTGCTTTTGGTTGGCAAAACAGATGGCGTGAGAACTTTTCGTTTTTATTTATTTTCTTGTATGTTTGATGCCAAGAAGTTTATTTATCCTTCCTGGAAGAAGACGGCGGTTAACGTGAATAATTGTCACTTAAATCTTCTTGTCTGCTTTAATCGTCACGTTCATATCAGCAGCCAGGTTTTTTTTTTCTTGACACGCGCCCCCCCGCCAACCACCCCGTTGCCCCCCGCCAACCACCCCGTTGCCCCCCAATCCCCCTCCTCCTCGACACTTGGAACATCGCGGCTCGTTGAAAAATCATCATGATGCCGCTCCAATGCGCTCACCTTGTAATTGCGACTTTCCAACAGGACTTGACGGCGGTAAAACTGACACTCTCTGGAAGCTCCGCCTCTTCCCCCACATCTCGCATCTCTTGAAACTGGCGGTTACCGTAAAACCCCGTGTACACACACACACACACACGCACACACACACACACACTCCAGTTTCTACCTCAGACATGTGATTGATCTCGCCAGGACTGCTCATTATCCCTCTGGATTTACACTGAAACAGAAGAGTTATTTATTTGCCACAGAATGTGTTCTGTGGGATCTTATGTTACTTTCTCTCCTCTGGATATCACAAGTGGGACACGTTTAAGCTCTTTTTGTCTCCCAGACCTGCTAGATGCTTCCCCAGAGAGCTGTTTCTGTCTGCTCCAGATTGCACACTAAAATGAAGCATAGCCTAAATATCAGGATGGAGCAGTAGCTCTTCACGCGGGGTTTCTGTGAAACAGCGAGCTCGGAGAAATGTCTTTCTTGGCACTGAGGTGACGGCTTACTGTTCGTTGCCAGTTCAAGGGGAAAAAAATCAGGTATTTCTGGGAAGGAGTAGAGTACATTATGCTGTTGGTGATGATTTTTCAGGTTAGATCTCTCTCTCTATCTCTCTCTCTCTCTCTAAATGGATTGTTGATAAAGTGAAGTTTCCTGTAATGAGACGTTGCTCTTTTTTTGTCTTATTAAGTTTAAAAAAGATAGGGGGAAAAAAAAGAGACGCTGGTGATGGAATGACTGTTTGTAGTTGCTCTACTGTAAGTAGAACTAACTTGTGTCATGAAATGTAACCAGAAACAGATAAAAACTGGAACTGTGTGGTATAAGAGGAATAAACACGTGGGGACGTGCTGTTACAGGAAAATAATTCTATTATTATATGTATTGATTTGTGATGATGAGATTTCTCTTCCTACCTGGGTGAAATGATAGAACTGTACAGTGGAGCGTTTCTACTGGAATTTAATCTCTCTCTCTCTCTCTCTCTCTCTCTCTCTCTCTCTCTCTCTGTCGCTCTCGTTCTCTCTCTTTCTCTCTCTCAGACACACACACACACGCGCACACACACACACACAGAGGAATGGCTGACGGCGCTCCAGTGTCTCCTCGTCTACTCAGGCCTGAGTGAGTGAAGCGGTGAACCGGGCGGTGTGTTATCACCGGAGCGGAATGATTTAGCAGGGTGGCACCAGCCGTTCACGTCAAAAAGAGGAGGAGGAAGAGGAAGAAGATGGGGGTTAATGCCTCCAGCTATCCTCACTCATGTTCCCCTCGATTTGGGGGACATTCACCTACTCAGCAGACCTTCATAGGTAATTCCTCCCTCACTTCTGTTTTCTTACATATTAAAGTCATTCTGCATGGGGTAATTTATGATGCCACTGAATCTGATGTTCTGTTACGATTCGTTTTGATTCATAAAGCAATGATTCAGTGTTTGACGATATCACTGAATCTGTTACGATTCGTTTTGATTCATAAAGCGATGATTCAGTGTTTGACGATATCACTGAGTCTGTTACGATTCGTTTTGATTCAAAAGGCGATGATTCGGTGTTTGACGATATCACTGAGTCTGTTACGATTCGTTTTGATTCAAAAGGCGATGATTCGGTGTTTGACGATATCACTGAGTCTGTTACGATTCGTTTTGATTCATAAAGCGATGATTCAGTGTTTGACGATATCACTGAATCTGTTACGATTCGTTTTGATTCAAAAGGCGATGATTCAGTGTTTGACGATATCACTGAGTCTGTTACGATTCATTTTGATTCAAAAGGCGATGATTCAGTGTTTGACGATATCACTGAGTCTGTTACGATTCGTTTTGATTCATAAGGCGATGATTCAGTGTTTGACGATATCACTGAATCTGTTACGATTCGATTTGATTCATAAGGCGATGATTCAGTGTTTGACGATATCACTGAATCTGTTACAATTTGATTCAAAAGGCGATGATTCGGTGTTTGACGATATCACTGAATCTGTTACGATTCGATTTGATTCATAAAGCGATGATTCAGTGTTTGACGATATCACTGAATCTGTTACAATTTGATTCAAAAGGCGATGATTCGGTGTTTGACGATATCACTGAATCTGTTACGATTCGATTTGATTCATAAAGCGATGATTCGGTGTTTGACGATTTTTTGAAGTTTTATTTTCTGTGTCATTTTATTAAATTGAGATTAAATCTGTAAATTTTTTCTGAAAGGTAAATCGTAAGCAGGGAAAAGTCACTGAACAGAAGCTCCCAGAATGCTGTTTTAATGTGGTGTTAATCACGCTTTAAAAGGTTTAATCCCGTTAGTTTAATAAGTTCGGTGTGCTGAGATGATGAAGTAGCGTTCGTCCCAGAGGGCAGCGCTGTGTAAATGAGCTGCTGAGGTTCACCACACAGCCAGAATCACAGCTGTGCATCATGTCACTGTGGCCAGGACACACTTAATCATGTTCACACTGAGACACACAACAAAATCAGGTCCTCCTGTCCCTCGTTGCTGTGCAACACTGAAGTCACTCAGGTCTCCTGGTGTTCAGTCAGGCAGGAGTTCCTTCTCACTTAGCATCAATATCAGAGCCAGTACTGACCCGAAACTCTGGATCCGGATCGGATCGGATCTGATCTGTTTCCTTAAACGATACACTGGCGTACTTCACACGCTGAGCGCGTTTGATGTCGAGAGGGATTACCCACTAGCAGATCCTCACAGCTCTGATATTGTTATTATGTTTAAAACATCATGATGCGTGTCAAGCAAATAAACCGGAGATAGATTAATTAATGAATCGCACGTTCACGTGTAGCGGATAATATGTCAAGGATGTCAACACATGGCGGAGCACAACAGTTGTTCATAGTGTCACAAGCTTTATTAATCACTAAACACCGACGCGTGACTCATTCACACCTCAGTGGGTGGCAGTGATGCTTTTTCCTCCATTTTAGAATGAAAATGAGTGTCTTTACTAACCACGTTATCTATATTATTAATGTTTATATGAATACAAATGAGTTTTTATAGCTTGTACAGTGCTAGAGCACTGATCGCACAGCCTATTCGCTTTACGTGAATACAGAACTCTTTATTTGTGTGTGTGTGTGTGTGTGTGTGTGTGTGACTGCACAGGCGCACCCTATGCACCCCAGGGTTATGGAGTTGAGTCAAAGCTCTACAGCTTGGAGCATTGCCCCGAGAAACCTCAGGACAAGAAGAAGAAGAGCTCGAGCCTGGCCACGCTGAAGAGGCGGTTCATTAAGCGGCGTAAGGCGAGCCGCTCGGCAGATCACGCGCGCCACATGAGGGATCTGCTCTCGGGCTGGGACGTACGCGACGTCGCCGCCCTGGTGGAGGAGTACGAGGGCACGTCCGCGCTCAAGGAGCTCAGCATGCAGGCGTGTCTGGCCCGCCCCGAGGCTCGCACCCTGTCCCAGGACCTGGCCTCTCTTTACCAGCACAAATACTGCACAGACGTGGAGCTCATCTTCCAGGACACGCGCTTCGCCGCTCACAGAGCCGTCCTGGCCGCACGCTGCCCCTTCTTCAGGACTCTGCTGTCCTCGTCGCCCGGGTACAGCACCAAGCTGCTCCTGGACGTGGGCACGGCGGGGATGGACGCCTCCATGTTCTCGGCGCTGCTGCGTTACCTGTACACCGGTGAGCTGGGCGCCGAAGACGCCCGCCTGCACAACATGGACGTCCTGCTGCGGCTCAGCGAGGAGTTCGGGACGCCCAGCTCCCTGGAGACGGACATGCGCGAACTACGCCAGAGAATGTGCTACTACGACTCCGTGCTCTGCTTCTCCTCCGACTCCGAGCCGGACGAACCTTTCGGAGCAGACATGAGCGGAGAGGAGGAGGAGCTGAAGGCCCATAAGGCCGTGCTGGCGGCGCGCTCGCCGTTCTTCCGGAACCTGCTGCAGCGGCGCGTGCGCACGGCCGAAGAGGACTCCACGCCCGCGCGCATCGTACTGAACGAGTCCATCATCCCGCGGAAGTACGCCGGCGTGGTGCTGCACTGCATGTACACGGACGCGGTGGAGCTGGAGCGCGTGGTGCGGAGCAGCCCCTCGGCCGGCAGTCTGGGTGAAGCTCAGGCTTTAGCCGCCGGGAAGGGAAGCATGAGCAGAGCTGAGGAAGCCATGGAGCTGTACCACATCGCCCTCTTCCTCGAGTTCAGCATGCTCGCGCAGGGTGAGTGTGTACAGTCGCTAATGCATCACTACACAGGGAATAACATCACAGTGGGATTCGTTTCTTTCTCTGGTGGATAAACAACTACGAATAAATCGTGAACATCACAGGCACCGATTTGTCCACGGCGCGCGGCGTTAAGCAGCGAGAGTGACTAAACCTCGGCGTTTAACAAGTGCACGTTTCAACAGAGTAGCGTTAAAAATAGAGCATGACGTTTGAAGATAGTTTTTTTTAATGTTATATTTATATTTATTCATCTGGCTGATGCTTTTAATCCAATTTCTGGATTTTTCGTCTCCTTTTCCATCTCTTGCTCTAGTTTTGTCTTTCTGTGACTTAATTCATCCACATACTCCGTCAGAACGGAGCGTTAAAACAGAGGGATGAAGTGTGTGTCCGTGTGCGAGCGTGTGTGTGTTGTGTGTGTGTGTGTGTGTGTGTGTTGTGATTAATGCTCATTAGGTATTCCTGTATTCCTCTATCTGCTCTAGAATACTGGAAGCACTCTTCTCCTCCTCCTCCTCCTCTCCGTTTCTTAATCATGCGTTTGAACAGATTTGAGCGTTTCTATTTCTGGAGATGAGAGGAGAGTTTGAGCAGCCTCCCGCCGACGGATAAACCGTTATAGCGACTGGGGTTAATGAGCGTGTTTTGTTTAGTCCTGGCTGCCGCAGGGGGAAGTGAGCAGGACTAAATTCACATGTGAGTGTTTCACTGAAACACACCCAAAAGTCCTCGGTCTGAAGCGGCTGCTCCTCGGCCCCCTGGTTCGTTATTATTATTATTATTATTACTTTTCCATTTTCCATAGTTATGGATTTGTTCCATGATGAAGGAATCGATTCAGCGTCCCACATCAGTGATTTCACAAAATGGAGTATTGACAGAGGAATGATTTCTTTCAGCGGTCGCTCGCTGGAGCTCGTGGTCCTCCACGTGTAGTCACTATAACTCCTTATTCATGCTTAAGCTACACATTATTACAGAAAGCTTACAGAAATTAATTCATCTATTTTACGAGTTGTATGTACACACAGCACAAAATGACGACCCGGTTTGATTTACAGTATGAAAAATGTTACGGATACCAAAAAAAAAAAAAAAAATAATGCAGCTTGTTACGTTCGACTTTATCGTCATTGTCAGAAACGCAGTTAGCAACCAACTAGTAGTGCAAATAACAAATAAGTTAAAATGAGGTAACAGGGTTATGGGGCAATAAGTTGTGTACAGGTCTCTCTGTCCTGAAGATTAATTACCTCCGACTGTTACAAAGCACTGGCACTGGAGACTCCTTCCATATTAACAACATCCCCTTAACGATTACACGATTAAGCGGTTTTTATTATTAGTGGAGCGTCCGCCGTACAAGCCCCTCCGAATGAGCTGTTACTATAGAAACGGTAACGTATTAATATGGATTTTGGAGCTGCACTACGGTGTGTTATAGAAAACTAATCAACCAATCAGAATACAGAATTCAACAGGACTATGGGATAAATGAAAACACGCACCCGTGTACATCCTGATCGTATTAAAGAAACGTTTAAAACTACTTTCTCTCTTTTCAGACCAGAATGCAGTCAAGGTCATTTCCTTTTAACTCCGATATGGACGGCAAAAAGTGTTTATTTCTCCAGAGAGAAAGAGAGAAGGAAGATAAATTGGGAGAGGAAGCCGAGTCAGAAACTCGGCAGTTCGACACGTTTGTTATTTCTGCTCTATATACTGTAACGTTTCTTCAGGACTCGCTGCTCCGTTTCACAGGAGGTCAAACGCTTATCTCTTATTATTTCCCAGCGGACGCTGAAACTGCCTGCCTTCGGAATGTGGAGCAGGGAATTCTGGGATTCAGACAGGACTGGGATAGCTTTGGAAAGAAAGAAATACTCTGTACAATATTTATAACGATTTAATGTACTCAAAGTACCTGTGTAATCTGTCACGGCAACTTCACCGTGTACTTAAACTAACACGCTAACTTACACTAACTGACATGTTAACCTAAACTAACTAACACGTTAATTTACACTAACATGTTAACTTTAACTAACACGTTAACCTAAACTAACACGTTAACTTAGACTAACTGACACGTTAACCTAAACTGACACGTTAACTTACACTAACTAACACGTTAACCTAAACTAACTAACACGTTAACTTACACTAACTGACATGTTAACCTAAACTAACTAACACGTTAACTTACACTAACTGACATGTTAACCTAAACTAACACGCTAACTTACACTAACATGTTAACCTAAACTAACACGTTAACCTAAACTAACACGTTAACTTACACTAACATGTTAACCTAAACTAACATGTTAACCTAAACTAACATGTTAACCTAAACTAACACGTTAACTTACACTAACATGTTAACTTAACCTAAACTAACACGTTAACCTAAACTAACACGTTAACTTACACTAACACGTTAACTTACACTAACTAACATACACGTTAATTTAACCTAACCAACACGTTAACTTACACTAACTAACGTTAACTAGGTTTGGTAATAAACTATTTATAAGCATGTTGTACACATTTCACAAGTTCTTTATTCTTCATTAATATATTAGTAAATGCATTAGTAAATATTTAAAACGGCAGCCTTGAAGAGATTCAGAGCTTTAGTTCTGATCCCAGAACATCTGATCCGATCCGATCCGATCCAACTCGTATCACAGCGCTGATGAATCCTGGATTCTGATTGGTCAGAAGGTGTTGATTAATTTTCTGTAACAGCAGCTCTGACCGTACAGCAGGTTTGTGTGAATGCGCTCGGTCTAATAGGTTATCGCTGATGGGTAAGGAGATGTTTATTTAATATTTATGGAAGGAGTCTCCAGTGTCAGGGGCAAAGCTGTAACTTTTTCTTTTTGCGGTTTCGTTAACATGACAAAGTGCGTGTTTGTTTGTTTGTTTGTTTTTAGAGAGATAAAAGAGGCTGGTGAGCGACTGATTATAGCTGCTATAACGCAGGTGAAAACAGGAACTGACTTGTTTCACATTTACTGTAACTGTAAATGGATAAAAACTATGATGTGTCGTTTGTTAATAATAAAAAAATATATAATCGTTGGCAAGTTGCTGTGGTATAAGAGGAATAAAACACTTGGGGACGTGCTGTTACAGGAAAATAATCGACTTTGCCGTGGTGACAGTAACTGATTTATTTCACTGATTATTTTACTGTAACAGCAGCACACGCACAGTGTTGGGATTTACGTTATAGCAGCTATAAACAGCTGTTACTATGGAAACGATAACGCATAAGAACGAGCGCTTTAATATGAACGTTGAGAGGTGTGTGTAGTGTGTAGTAGAACAGTTCCTGTGTGTGTGTGAGTGTGTGTGTGTGTGTGTGTAGTGTGTATTAGAACAGTTCCTCTGTGTGTGTGTGTGTGTGTGTATATATATGTGTGTGTGTGTGTGTGTGTGTGTGTGTGTATATATATATATGTGTGTGTGTGTGTGTGTGTATATATATATATGTGTGTGTGTGTGTGTGTGTATATATATATATGTGTGTGTGTGTGTGTGTGTATATATATATATGTGTGTGTGTGT
>CM075021.1:17838025-17845525 GCA_037576675.1 Pangasius sanitwongsei
AGGGTCAGAACGCTTTATTTTATAAAGTCATTCCCAAGAATAGATGATCCGACTCTGTTTTAAACGTTTTTAAACATAAAGTCTCACCCCTTCCAGCTGTCCGCTTCTGTCCCGTGTTTTTAATTACATTTCATTAATTCGATTTCATTCTGATTTGTACTTTATTTAATTTGGTTTTCTCCATCTGTTTTTCTGTCTGTCTCTCTGCCTCTCACTCTCTCTCTTTCTCTCTCTCACACTCTCTCTCTCTCTCTCTCTTTCTCTCTCCCCCTCCGTGTCATTCTGTCTCCCTCTCTTTGATATTTTCTCTCTCTCTCTCTCTCTTTTTCTCTCTCTGTCCTTTGCTGTCTCTCTCTCTCCGTGTCTCTCTTTCTCTGTGTTTCTCTCCATCTATCTCTCTCTCTCTCTCTGTCTCTCTCTGTACATCTCTCTCCATCTCTCTCTCTCTCTCTGTCTCTCTCTGTACATCTCTCTCCATCTCTCTCTCTCTCTCTCTCTCTCTCTCTCTGCTCTTTCTCTCTGTTTCTCTCAGTTCAGTTCAGTAAGGTTTAGTGGCGTGACCGTATACATGTACCGTATTCCCAAAGCATTACAGGGTGTCGATTAATAAATTATTAATAATTAATTATATTAAATAATTAATAAATTCATTAATAAACGTATTGGTTAGAACACTGAGTGTCTGTGCAGAAACATGGAGATGAATGGAAATTAAGTGTTAATGGAAACAGCGGCAAAACTTAAAGAAGTAAAATTTACAAAAAGAAACAGAAGACAAACAGGGCTGTGTGTGGATTACTCACTGTTTCTGTGGCAGGCAGATGGGTACTGTCCTCTCTCTCTCGCTCTTCCTCTCTCTCTCGCTCTTCCTCTTTCTCTCTCTCGCTCTTCCTCTTTCTCTCTCTCGCTCTTCCTCTCTCTCTCTCGCTCTTCCTCTCTCTCTCTCTCGCTCTTCCTCTCTCTCTCTCGCTCTTCCTCTCTCTCTCTCTCGCTCTTCCTCTTTCTCTCTCTCGCTCTTCCTCTCTCTCTCACTCTTCCTCTCTCTCTCGCTCTTCCTCTTTCTCTCTCTCGCTCTTCCTCTCTCTAGCTCTTCCTCTCTCTCTCGCTCTTCCTCTCTCTCTCGCTCTTCCTCTCTCTCTAGCTCTTCCTCTCTCTCGCTCTTCCTCTCTCTCACTCTTCCTCTTCCTCTCTCTAGCTCTTCCTCTCTCTCTCGCTCTTCCTCTCTCTCTCTAGCTCTTCCTCTCTCTCTCGCTCTTCCTCTCTCTCTCACTCTTCCTCTCTCTCTAGCTCTTCCTCTCTCTCTCTCTAGCTCTTCCTCTCTCTCTTGCTCTCTCACTCTTTTTCTCTCTCTCCCGCTCTTTCTCGCTCTCTCTCTCGGTCCCTCTCTCGCTTTGTCTCGCTTTCTCTCTTGCCCCATCTCGCCCTGTCTCTCTCTTACCCCGTCTCTCTCTCTCTCTCTCTCTCTCACCCTGTCTCTCTCTCTTGCACCGTCTCTCTCTCTCTCTCTTGCCCCGTCTCTCTCTCTCTCTCGCCCTGTCTCTCGCCCTGTCTTGCCCTCTCCTGCCTTGTCTCACTCTCTCTGTCTCACTCTCTCTCTCTTGCCCCGTCTCTCTCTATCTCTCTCCCTGTCTCTCTCACTGTCTCTCGCCCTGTCTTGCCCTCTCCTGCCTTGTCTCTCTCTCTCTCGCTTTGTCTCACTCTCTCTCTAAGTGAGTTTTATTCCCGCACAGATATTTCATGAAACTTCAAACAACATAGCAGAGGTTGTATGCTGATCCTGCTGGACGTGTGTGTGTGTGTGTGTGTCAGTTCCCAGGCTGGCAGTGGTGAAGGAGATGATTCGGCGGCTGCACGAGCTGCGGCACATGGAGCAGGTACAGCGAGCGTACGCCCTGAACTGTGGCGAAGGAGCGACAGTCAGTTACGAGCTGCAGATCCGAGTGCTCAGGGAGTTCGGCCTGCCTGATGGAGCTGCAGAACTGCTTCAGGTAACACACTTCACACCTGTCACAGCGGCCATCATTTTAGACAGTGTGACACACACAATCCTCAAAATCAGTGCATACGTCTTTGTGTTGCGTTAAGTATTATTTCCAGGAATTTATTTTATAGTTTTTCCCGTTCCGACTCGCCCCCTAGTGGACAATGCGTGTGAGCGACACCGCTTCGTTCTGTGTTTTCTCTCTCAGAACCCGCACAAGTTCTTCCCTGACGAGCGTTTCGGAGACGAGAGCCCGGTGCTGGCCCTGCGTCCGTCCGCTCGCTGTCGGGTTAACAGCACTCCGGCTGTGGAGAGCATGTTCACAGACCTGCAGGCCGTGATGGGCCTCCATCCTCCCCTGCCCCCTCCGCCGCCGCCGTACCACCCACCCACCACGCAGCAGATCCGGAGTGGCTGGAGGCCCCGCGTGCCCACCCAGCAGCCCTCGCGCTCCTTCTCCTACCCCTGTAATCACTCGCTGCTACACACACAGGCCTCCTCCAAAATGGGCAGCCCCATTTACCCAGCCACAGGGGTCAAGGCCGTGCCTCCGGACTGTACCAACCCCCAGGGGAGGAGCCTCAACCCGAACAAGAAAGGGGTAAGTACAAGGAGGCAGTTTGTTATGAGGTAACATTAGTTATCTGTAAGCTAGGTGAGTGCTGTGCTTCAGATTATTTGTAAAGCTCCAGAGCATTCTAGAGCTTGTTGTCATAGTAACAAATCTGACTCCACCCCCTTTGGCACTTAATGGAATAAGCAGGACAGATTATGAAGACATTTAAACGTCTATTGAGTTCTGGATTCTGATTGGTCCGAAGGTGTCGATGGTGGTGTAGGAGGAATAAATAAACATTTGACAGGAAAATAATCCTCTTCAGGGTGTTAACAGTGACTCCACTTCATCACACCACCCTGTCGTTGATTATTTTACTATAACCGCACAGCACACACACTGTACGTGAAGAATATAATAATTGATGAAATACGAACTCAATAAAAATAACAATAGCGAATTTTCCGTAACTCTTCTTACTTGTGTTGATTCAGAACATGGAGCCGGTCATCAACGAGTTCATGCCGGACATCGCCATGGGCGTGTCGGCCATGAGTCTGAAGGACCGCCGCCTTCCCGAGGTCACCATGGAGGTGGAAGGTCACGACCCCCGTCCTTTGGTCTCCACGGTGCCGCCCATCTCTCAGTGCTTCTCCGGCCGCCACCCGCACTCCTCGTCACGCAAGCGGCACGCGGCCGAGCCCAAACCCGACGCGCCGCAGCACACACACTTCCCCGACCTGTACGAACTCTACACACACGGCCGCAACGACGCCGCGCACCGGCTCCACCTCGCCCTGGGAGCTCAGGCCAACCAGAGAGCGCCGCCTAAAGGAGAGACGGACCTGACGTGTGGCCTGAGCCCCGACACAGAGCCCTACGATGAGTGGAACCCGAGCCGAAGGGTCGCTGGCCCCGGCGCCGCCGCCGCAGCGGGGATGGGGGAGGAAGGAGGAGGGATCGGGGGTCGAGAGCGAAGGTCACCTAACAAACACGAATACCTGTACAGGAAGTCCGCACTATGACCCCGGAGAGAGACTCAAGAAGGCTTTAAGGCACAAAATCACAGATTTAAAGCCTTTTAATGCTCGGGTTTGATTAAGGGGGGAAAATATGATGAATATATCTTGTCCACATTTTATTTTTAAATATTTAAAAGGCCCTCATTACGGGCACTGAAGCTAAAAAGCTCACTTGGGTTACTGACAATCAGCATAGAAATGAAATCTCAATGAGTTCCCAAGCTGCGTCACGATGCAGAACCGTCACTGTGCGTTCCCATTACGTTCATTTTTCTCTGCCTTTGAGTTCAATACACTAGCTGAGAGAGAGACAGACAGACAGAAATATATATTTATACAGATGTATTATGCATTTATCTTTGCTTAGGAATAAACCATAAAATAAAAAAATAAAAAAACGTCCAGGCAATAAGTCACTTAATCCAAACACTGCAAACATTAATTAATGACGTGACACGTTTAAATACCAGCGCTGCGTTCATGACTAAGTGGGAACTAGGAAACAGAATTCCTTCTGAAGTCCTTCGCTGCTCACTTTCACTTCCTGATCATAAAGTCTGCGTTTTAACGTCGCTGCTACGAGTTATCACATATCAGAAATATGCAAAACGACTCCAGATGAGTCGACCGACATGTAAATCTGGAATGACCGACAGTTGTGTAGGTGTTTTGTGCTCGCTGATGTTAACTGATGCTCTCTGGAAGCCCCGCCCCCTTCCCCTCATCTCACAGTGGTAGCTGAAACAAAGTCGATCCTTGTATGTTTGACTTCACTAACGTCAGACTGTGACTGTAGTCTACTGTTTTTAGGATTACGCAAAGTAGCGCTGGGCAATGAGACAAAAATATATCGCGATATCTCAAGACATTTCTACGCTACACGTTATTTAGGCTTCCTAACAAACTGCCAGCAACAAAGTGCAGGAGTTTAAAATAATCTTTAAAAGTGAGTTTGAGGATCCATTTATTTAAAATATACAAAAATATATTACATTTTAAACATTCTTAAACATTTAGACATTTTATCAAATCTGCTTCCGGAGTTTGTAATTGTTATTTAAAAACAAAATGTATGAAAAGATACATCAGTTTAACCCAGAAAAATGTGTTGTGACGTAATTTATCACGATATCGATGTTATATCGTCGTATCGCCGAGCTCTAACGTGAACCACATTCAATAAATTTAAATAAAAATTACTAGGTGGGAATATGTCCGATTTTTTTTTTTTTTTTTTTTCCCCTGAATTTGAGAATCGCTGCTCAAGGATCAGTTAACTGGCGTTAATTAATAATTAATTTTGCGTTTATTTCTTTTGTGAATTACCGAAGTTGAAAACACTAACCAAACAAGTCAAGCTTTTATTTAAATTTTTTTTTTTTTTTTTTTTTTTTTAAAAGATATTTAACCTTTTTTTTTTATCCAAAAAACGAGAGCGTGCTCACTGTGTCCAAATGTCCAATCTTAAACGATAAACGATGCGTCGAGTTTACAAAGCAAAAGTCCCGGGTGTCATGAACGCAGCATCGATCTCCACACACGGTTTTAAAGCTGCTCGCATCTCGCCGTGTTCCTCGAAGCTCCCGTAGTTCTGCGGGTTCACAGCTGTAACGACGCTGCCTGCTTTCTTAATGCACATCAGTTCACTCGTTCATCTTCTGCCTTTTCCGCTAGATACGTATATATATATCTCTCTAACCATGCACTCTCATCCTGCTGCGCTTTATTAACATCCTCCTCCTCCTTCTTCTCCTCCTCCTCCTCCTCCTCAGCGCCCTGGACGTGAACTCATATCCGTGTCCCAGTCAGTTGTTTTTTTTTTTTTTCCTTTTCTGAGTACCGAGTATAGAAGCGTTTACCTCACCTTCATTCTGCATTAAAGCGAGATCTCGCATGCTGCATCGATTAACGTCGATTTGACATCGCTAGCAGCCTGAACGTCGCCTCAGATTCCTCTCTTCCTATCCTTTGTGAGGGGGGGGGAAAAAAAAAAAAAAGGATAATCTCTCTGATGCAGTCGCTGATGCGTGATATATGCAGCTTTACACTGTTTATGCCATGTTTCATGGTACTGTAACGTTACGGTCTTTCGACGACGGTCACCTGTGCAAGCCGTGAATCAGGGATCTGTCTCAGCTCAGTCGTAAAGAACGCTCTCCTCTCGTTTAGCCCAGTCCAGTGCTGAATGCAGTACAGTACTTTCTGCCTTTCCGTGAAAAAAAAAAAAAAAATCAGTGTTTTATTATTATTATTATTATCGTAACCATAATGCTGCAATGCCTCGATGCTAGGACGCTACACCTCTACCTCTGTTTTATCTCTGTCCTCATTTCTGTGTTGTGGAACTCGATAGTTTCAGGGTTTCAAGATTTCTTAGCCTTATTTTTTTAAACCTGAATAATCTCCTGAATCATGTCTTTACACCTGCATCAGGTGAGTAATGAAAGTTCAGTATTAATCAAAGCGACAACCGATCGTCCGGGTTTCTACGTAGATGCGTGACACGGAGCCGCCATTTCAGAGACAAGACGTTCGAATGAAATCTTCTCATTTCTATGCAAATTAGCAGTGACGCTGTAAAGAAGCGACGAATCCAAACGATCGTCTCGAACGATTCCTCGTACCGAACGTACAGCGCGTGTGGTCCGACGCTTCCTCACTTCCCTGCTCATACCTTTAGTTCATACCTGCAGTTAGACGTTACAAAGAAAAATAACGTTTGGAAGAAGGGTAGCGGGGATCGATGGTGCCTCTGGTGTAAGTAGCTAGTAGCTAGCTAATCTGACAACGACGCTAGCGTGAATCCGAGTATGTAACGTAAATCAAACATTTTCACATTAATTAGTGCGCTATTTTACTGGTTAGCTTTAGAAGTGATGTATAGCTACTTATAGAAATTTAAGAAATTAAAAAAGTCAGACAGGCTACGCCCAGTAGATTCTGTTCACGCCCACAAAAGACGAACTAAACTACGAGTCGTCACCTGCTAAGTGCGTACAGGTTCAGAGCACCTTCACCAGCTAATACATGATGCATGACGTCTAATGCTGCGTTCATGAAAACGTTCAACCTTCGAGTAGAAAAAACTCGCAGAAAAAAAGTCTAAAATCCTGCTCCGACTTGTCGGAGTCTGAATCCTGACGTCAGTCCAACATGGAGGTGCATTTTAAGCCTGTTTCTGACTATAAATAGTCAAGTCTCTTCCTAAACACGTAAACATTTACACTTCCAAAACACATCATTTCTAAACCCTGGGTATCAGATCCATCAGTTTCAGCTTGAACGTAATTAAACAAACCTGAAAGCAGAAGAACTTTGTCTGAGGAGTGTGTAGAGCTGAGAACGTCCTCCAAAAAATCTGTTACTCGTCACTTGGAAACACGGCGATGGGAAAAACATTTAAACATTTAAACCCAGACTCGTCGTTAGCTGTTAAAGGAAGTGAATTCTGCAGTACGTCTCGGATGAACTCCACCGCGTGGCTCGGCGCGTGTACCGCGTTCGCCGTGCACTCGTCTGTCGTGTTCCGTTGGCGACCCGGTTCCTGCGGTCCTGACGGGTCGCTCTGCACAGCTGGGCTAAATGAAGGTCAGTGAGAGGGAAATAAACGCATGTTCGGGTGTGAACTCTGATCTCCGCGTGTCCTGCTTTAGCTTTTTCTCTCTGATGGAGATGATATCCGAGTGCCTTCATGCCCGAGGCCGGGTGTGTCCTCTTCCTCCTGCTCCTCCTCTTCCTCCTGCTCCTCCTCCTCCTCTTCTTCCTCCTGCTCCTCCTCCTCATCTTCCTCCTCTTCCTCCTGCTCCTCCTCCTCATCTTCCTCCTCCTGCTCCTCCTCCTCATCTTCCTCCTTCTCCTGCTCCTCCTCTTCCTCCTGCTGCTCCTCCTCCTCATCTTCCTCCTGCTCCTCCTCTTCCTCCTGCTCCTCCTCCTCATCTTCC
>CM075021.1:17858421-17875617 GCA_037576675.1 Pangasius sanitwongsei
CTTTATAGTGTTTTTTTAATGTAGAAACATTTAATTTCATTATTTTTGAAGGCATCTTTGCTCTACAGCATTTCTTTACATGTGCCTGAGACTTTTGCACAGAACTGTACACAGAAATGACGATCACTTCGAGGAAGTTTTGTAAATAAAGCTGCTAAAAAGTGTGCGTTTCCTCTGTGTATGGAGACGTTTGGGACGCCGTCCTGTACAGTAGCTGCAGTTTTGGACCCTGTGTTTACTGTAATGTCTTACTGTTAAATGTTCTTTTTGTGATTGGAGTATTTACGCTCTGTTTCACACACACACACACACACACACTTCCTGTTCCTGTTGTACTTCATTTATGTCCTACGTGTATCTTGCACCTTATTTCGTCTCACTGTGTCCTTCACACTGTATGTAGCTGTGATGACAAAAAAACATCTTGTCTTGATCTAAAACATCTAAATGTCTAAAAGCGTAGCGTAAATCATCCAGTGACATCCCACGATGCATCACTTTGATCATTTTACTCCCTTAATCCCTGCTTTTTCCTTCCTGTAAACTCTTCATCAGCGATTCTCAGACTTTCTGCAGCCTTGGATCCCTTTAACAGCCGAGATAAACTCCTCAGACTCCCTCAGTATGGATTTACTTCCTGAACATCATTTCTGCACTATTTTCAGAGCCGGTTCTTTTCCTTTCTGCTTTCCACCCAGAGATCTCATGCAGTCCGAGTGCTATATTCGGTGCTTGGACCCCTGAATATAATAACACTGGTAATGTGGGTTGTGATTTCAGCCACTGGGACCATTTTTATTTCCTCCCAGTTCATGGGCTGCATCATACAATTTTTTTTTTTTTTTTTTGCCAAAATAAACGCAGTGCATTGTGGGGTTTGAGGGTAAATCTGCTTTTTGGTCTGACACCTACAACACAATAACTAAAATAATTATAAAGATAATGCTATGATACAGAAACTCCCTAAGCAGTGCACTATGGAGTGGATAAGGGGGTGAGTTTGGATAGACATCATGGCGACTTGTTTATTTTTTTTATAGAACAGTTTTAGACACAGTGAAGAAGAAGAAGTATATTCTATATCAGATGTAGATTTATTTATGTAACTAGTGTGTGTGTGTGTGTTTGTAATCTGCCCTCCAGCTACAAACTTCCAGATTGTGTTGTTGCTGTTGTTGTTGTTGTTGTTGTTGTTTACTCCTCACCTCCGGATATGAGCACTTCTCCGAGTCGCTGCCTCCGAGCACAGCCGAGGCTTCCTGCTCCAGCTCCTCATCCTCCTCCAGCACATCCACCAGAGACACGGTTACCTCCTCTCCCTCTCCCTCCGCCGCCGCCGCCATGCTGCTGCTGCTGCTGCTAACACTAACACTAACACACACTATCACTTCCGCTTCAGCTCCTCCTCGTCGGAGAAGAGAAGAGACGCGAAATAATAATAATAATAACGAAATTTAAAACACTTGCTCAATATTGACCCGCATTGCCGTTATATCATCTAATAACATACCTATTTTATTTTATTAATTGTTTAATTTTTTTTTTTTACATTACAACGATAACAACAAACTACTTCCGTTTCCGGTTTATGCAAATCAGCGCTGTTTTGGCGCGAAAATCTAGACTGGTGTTTTGCTGTGAATTATATTTTTATATATTTTTATATATATATATATATATATATATATATATATATATATATCCACTGAGATAAAATCATGTTTCACTATTTCATGCCCGATATATGTTTATATATGTGTACACACCGGCTACACTGCATCATATGTTGTTTTTATTTACTAAATAAAACTCGCGCAAGCCGTTAGAGATGTAGCAAAACAGTGAACACGGCATTAGCCGGTGTTGCTAGCTTGTGCGACACGTCAACGCGTCCGCCATATTGGAAAGGTCCGAATTCAATAAAAGAGACTGAGAGACGCATGGCTAATGCTGTAACTCGCTTTATGTTCACTAGATTTTCATACAATTTGATGGTGCAGATACAAAATATGACACATATTAATGGTGATGAATATAAATATGCATGCACTGGTTAATATTTTAAACCTATTTTATAACCTAATTTCTGTAGTGTGGGATAAATGTACGTTTGAACAGAAAGACCATAAACCAATAAGTTTTTTAATCCAAAGTGGTTTACAGTTGAACAAAGTGAGTTAGAGTCTTTGGCATCTTGGTGGTGCTGGGATTTGAACCCACAACCTTCTGATCAGAAGAGTCCTCCAGCTGGAGTGAAAATTTATATGACCAAAACAATTCAATTTTATTTGTATAGCGCTTTTAACAGTGGACGCTGTCACAAATCAGCTTTACAAAAATAAGTGGATTCAATTTAAATTAAACCAAAATAAATTGTAAATATGTGAATTTATCCCTAATGAGCAAGCCAGAGGCGACGGTGGTGAGAAAAAACTTTCTGAGACGATATGAGGAAGAAACCTTGAGAGGAACCAGACTCAAAAGGAACCCATCCTCATCTGGGTGATAACAGATAGTGATTATAAATAAATCCCCTCTATAACTGTGTACTATATGGACAAATAGTGCAATTGTGTAACCAGGAAATTCATTATAGTTTTCACAAGAAGTCTGTTTTGTTGAACTCATCCACTGTCCACTGATGGAGTCCTGAGTGCAAAACTGTCCACGGTAATCGCAGTCCCAAGCCATTACAGTACAACTCCCTGTAAGTATACGTGTATATTCATATACACTCGCTGACCAGTTTTATTTTAAACAGCTTCCAAGTGAGTAAAATGGGTTAAATGGGGGCGTCACTCAGGAACCCAACTCTGACAGCTGGCTGGTGCTGGGATTTGAACTCACAGCCTTCTGATCAGCAGCACAAAGCCTTAATTATTCTTATAAATAACTGTAATGACATTTCTGCTCTAACTCATGCACAAAGTCCCTCATAAGAGAGCAACACACATGTACAATCTGTCTTTATCCAGTAAACAATCGTCTTGTTTTGACTCTTACATCAACGCGCGACTGAGCCCTATCCAATATGGCGGTGTCTTTGACACGTCGGATACCTGGCCGGTTCACTTCCGCCAGAGGTCAGAGGTCGGAGGTTGCAGCTTCTAGTCAACAAACATGGCGTGCGCGTTGAAGGGAGAGCTGAAATGTAAAGACGGGAGAACGAGGAAGTTCACAGTGGAGGCGGAGAATAATTTAAAATCCCTCATCGAAGGAGTGAAGAAGATAAACTCGGAGATTTCGGTGGTTTTAACGGAGCTCGTGGAAGAGGAGAAGAGTTTAAACGCGGAGAGAGGAGAATGTCGCGCGCGCGGTGAGATAACGAGCTAATTACAGAGAGACGATTGGGAGTTTAAATAATATTCCTTAGTTACAAACAAACTGTAAATAAGTGTCTTTTGATTTATTAAGTATGACAAAGAGCCCATTTATTTATTTGTTTGTTTGTTTGTTTGTTTGTTTATTTAACTTCCGGGTCAGAAGCTGGACAAACGTTATGACGTAAATAGTGCAGCTGAAGTTTTACACCTCACACACACACACACACACACACACGCACAGAGTGTTGTATAAAGTCTCTATCGCGGGACAATGCTCAAAATTAAATAAAATAAACAAACAAACAAACAAACAAACAAAGAAAAGTGGCCGAATGATGTCAGAGGCTAATTTGCATATTCATCGGTTCCTCCTGGTCATTTGCATATTAAAGCGAGTTGCATGAAGAAGGAAGATTTTCAGAAAATCAGTTTAGAAAATAACAGATCATAATAACTTTCTGTTTCCAAAAACACGTTTTACATACTTTATTTTGATTAAGTCTTTTGATTTTAAAAGTGTAATGTTGTGTGCTGTTTATAAAAACTTTCTCTTTCACTCTGTAATGATTTATTTTTCTCTCTAAATCATCTGTTTATCCTTTTCTCTGTTTTCTTTTCCTCAGGAACCTCCACAGCATCCCACCCATTTTATACGACTTTAATCCGCAGCTTAACATCATCCGGGTCTTTTATTTATTTTTAAATCGTTTTAATTTTGACCCTGAAATCACTGCGCACGTCTCACGTGTGATGTTTTTTTCCCATAAATTTCCATAAATAACACTTTTACACAGTGATGTGAAGGAGACGTCACTCTAAAAAAAAAAAAAAAAAAAAAAAAAAAAAGTGACACACTAAAAAGAAAAAAAAAGTTGTAAAATTATTATAATTAATTTCTCCACTACCTCATTTGCATATATGATTTAAAAAAAAAAAAAAAAGGAAAGTGTCTGTTGATGATGTAAACTGGTCAGGTTTCATTCTGGTGGATTTAAAGTGACTTTAAAACTTCTTCCCTCTTTTTTTTTCCCTCTAGATGAGGAGGAAGAAGACGAGGATGAGGAAGAGGAAGAGGAGGGTGGTGACGAAGACGCCGCTACAGAAACCGCTGCGGTTAAATTAAAGCCCGAACCTCCAGCGAAGCGACTGAAGAGCGTCACACCGTCCTGAGCAGCTCTCCTAAAACCCAGGAGGACTTTTTTTTTTCTAAACTGATAAATGAACCCTCAGTGAGGAGACGAGGTTAAAGGGAAGTTCATTACTGGAAACTAATCAACACTTTTCCTGTAAATAAGCTGAAGTTGAGTTAAGAAAAAAAAAATCACAAAATAAATCTGTTTTTTTTTTAAATAAAGACATTAAAGTGAAAAACATGAAGATCTTTTTTTTTTACCAAACATTTATTTTCTTTGTTTTTATTTTATTTTAAATAAAAGAGGTTGCAAAAAGGCAATAAATTGGTCACATGAGGAAAAAAAAAACATCCGTTTATTAGAATTATTACGTCATTAAAAACCCCCTCGAGCCCTTTTACACAAAACCAGCGTGAAAAAACACGTCACGGCGAAAATAAATTACAAAATAAATCACACAGTAAAAGGCAGTAAAGTGTTTAATCCTGTGTCTCTGCTCTTTGGTACAAAACTAATCGAGAACTTTAATTTATTTTATTATTATTATTATTATTATTATTTTGATGATCATGTGACCTCATTAACACCATCATGTGTTCTTATTATTATTATTATTATTATTATTATTATTATTCTACAGCTCTGATTTGAAAATAATAAATAAACAATTTGAGTTATACTGCAGTGTGCAAAAGTTTGTGCCCTGATTTATTTATTGTTTTATTTATTTATTTCTAATTGTATATATGCTTTGAGACAGGGAAGAAGAAATGAAACAATCCAAAAGATGTAAAATTACCCAAAAATATATATTTTTAAAAATATATTATTTGTTAAAAACGATTTCATTCTCCAAAGTCTGTTCAGAGGAAACAGAAAGAAAAAGGAGGAAAAAAGAAAATTTATTCAGAGAAACATTTCTCTCATTCATAAAGGAGGGGGGCACAAACTTTTGTACTAACTGATTTTTAAAAAGCTGGTTAAAAAAAGTTTATTATTTCTCTCTAAACACACTCCGTTTGGTTCTTTCTGTGAGTTTTAATAATGAAGTCACTTTAAACCTCCGAAACCCAACGCAGCGCATTCTGTCTGAGGGGGTGCACAAACTTTTGCACTCGACGTGACTGTGTGAGTTTCGGAGACGTGATGAGACTCCGAGTAAAACTGGGTTCAAGTTTCTGATTTATTTTCTTTTTCATCAGTTACTGAAAATATGAAAATGTTCTTAAATACTGTTTTATTTATTATTTATTAAAAATAAACACATTAATCGTCACATGAAAGTCCAGAGCGCGTGGAGGAGAAAAGCAGCGATGATTTTTATAAAAAACAAAATTAATATTTAATAAAAAAAAATAAAAAAAAATCTCAGTGCTGGATTTCTGATGCTGAAGTTTAACTCACTGTGTTTTTATTTATTTATTTATTTATTTTTTTTTTAATGCAGCTTGATGATTAATTTTTCAGCTTTTTATCAGATTCTTATTTCAAGTGATTTTTAAAAAAGAAATGAAACTTTTGACATAAACACTGAAGTGTAATTCTATATTTGTGTTTATTACGATAACAGAAAACCCACGTGACGCCTCTCAGGCGCTCAAACAGCAGAAAAGGAAGAAAATCTTTAACAAATAAAATGAAAATGTAGAAATTTATCCCTGTTTTTTGGTAAAAAGAAAAAATAAAATCTGCCAAAATGATCAAATAAAATCAAAGAATAAAACTGTATATAAATTAAATGAATAAAATATCAGTAAAAGTACATTTTTCATTGTTTTGTTTTTTTTTTAATCAGAAAATAATTAATGTATTTTAAAACATTATAAAAAAAATTATTTCTCCTTTAATTAATTTCAACTTCTATATATTCCTCCATTTATTTATTTATTTGTTTGCATAAATTTCTCACTCATTTGAATAAATATATTGACTCAAATTACATTTTATAAAATTATCCCTTTAGGTAAATATTAATACTTTTATATTTTCTTTTATTTATTTCTGTATTTTTTTTTTTACATTTATTCTTTCCAGATTTATTTTAGAACAATAAAATTGAGTAGTTTATTAAAAACGAGTCAATAAACACAAAAATAAACAAACTGAGGAATACGTAAAGACGTAATAAATAAAGTCAGAATTACACACGTAACTTTACGACAATTTTAATCACAACGTGTTTAGTCCAAGTTTTTAAAAAAATATATCTTATTATTATTATTATTTATGATTTTAAAAAAATGAAGTCATTTATTTATTCTTGTTTTTATTTTCACTCTGGTGCATCAGGTCCAGACTGTTAAATAAAAAAATTAAAATAATCAAGTCACTGGTTCATTCATCATCATCATCATCATCATCATCATCATCATCAGGGGTTTAAAGCACTGATTTATTTCAGAAGGAGAAGAAAAGTAGAAAAAGATGTTTGTAGAAATTTAATTTAGAAATTTTGCCGTGAGAGAGAGAGAGAGGGAGAGAGAGAGAGAGAGAGGGGGAGGGGGGGAGAGAGAGAGAGGGGGAGAGAGAGAGAGAGAGAGAGAGAGAGAGAGAGAGAGAGCGGAATGAACAGATCAGCGCTGAGTATAAAACTGAAGAAAGCGCCGCTCGTCTCGTCTCGATGTTCGTCTGATAAATTTGTTTTTTTTCTACAGCGGTACTGAAGCCCCGCCCACATCAGGTGTCAATCAGCTGGAGCCTGCTGATCTGATTGGACGCCTTGGTGAAGGAGGCGTGTCTGTTACAGAGCAGGGCGAGGCAGACGGGCAGGATGCAGTACCCCACGGTTCTGGGGTCGGCCCGCGTGCAGGAGTAGAGGAAGAGGAAGAGCTGCAGGTACGGGACGAAGAAGATGGCCGCCCACAGCCAGAAGGGCAGCAGGAGGAGCCGCGACTTCACGCCCTGCATCCAGGACGCGGAGGAGGCGGAGTCCGCGGAGGAGGCGGAGTCCGCGGCGCGCGGCGGAGGTGGGCGCGTCCCGCTGGTCTTCTCCACGTGGGCCAGCGTGAGGCGGTTGTACGTCTGATTGATCTCGAACACGTAATAAACCGCAGCGACGCTAACCAGCAAGTACGCGGCCACGCCGATCCATCCCATCCTCTGACGAAAGTTCATCATTCTCCATGCTCCTGTCTGAAACACCAACGCTGATTAGTTCCCTACAGCGGCAGCTCCGACACCACGCCCCCGTTAACCACCCGACTTACGCTCCTGCTGATGTTCGCACTCTTTAATAACAAACAGGTTTGAAAATAAATCAATCAACCAGTCAATCGCTGAGCTGCTGAAGTTTTCTGTGAGGAGACGTTTATATTTCACGCTTATGGAAGGAGTCTCCAGTGTCATCTCGTTAATCTCGTTACTGCGGAAACCGTTTCAATAATAATAATAATAATAATAATAATAATAATAAAAGTTTACACTCGTGTACTTTACCTCAACGATGCGAAAATTTACAGAAACAGATTTTTATTTTAAAACACGAAAAGATTTTAAGACTTTTTTTAAATCTAAATACGTCATAACAATATATAATATAATAAATTAATATAATAAGTAAACATAAATATAATAAATATCACAATATGATGATAAATGTCATATTAAATACTATGATTATTATATATTATGATATTTATATCGTGATAAATATCGTGATATTAAGTATTATGATATGTACATTATACATAATATAAATATCATGATAAATATTTTTTTATTCTAAATACGTCTCTGATTTTTTTTTATAAATATACGTCTTTGTTTACGTCCTTATCTGTGATTTTCGCTCTGTTCATTTAAAAGTCACTGATTCATTTGTCCTCACAGTTACGCGAGATTAAAGTCGAGCCGAGCGAAATCACCGCGTTGTATTAACATCGTAATGCGTTACGTCACAAGACACGTTTTTTCGGAGGAATCTCGGACATCATGAATAAAAGTTTTTTACAGACTGGAAGCAGCTGATTGGATTCGATTTTGTACTGAATCTTTAAAACTGGAAGAGAATTTACTTTTCCTTCTTTTCAGTTTTATTTATTTATTTATTTAGAAAAATATTAACAAAAATCAGTGTTTTTACAGTTTTACTTAAATACAACACTGAAGTTTAGCTGGAAGTTTCTTAAACTAAAATAAGTTTCGTAAACTGAAATATCGTGATAAACATAGTAAAAGAATATAGTTATAAACATCATAATATAATAAATATCATAATATATATTGTGAGAAATGTAATAAATATCATTCTGATAAATATATCATGATAAATATTGTAAAAAAAATATAGTTATAAATATCATAATAAATATCATGGTAAATATTGCGATAAATATAATAAAAGATGTAGTTATAAATATCATAATATCATAAATATCATGATATAAATATCGTAATAAATATCGAGAGATATATATCGTGATGAATATCGATATTTCGGTCATATCGCTCAGCCCTGGTGTAAAACACCACTTCATATCATCAAGTCGTGAATGTTTGTGTTTGAATCGAATATTTTTAAACTTTAAACATAAACAGTGACGTGTTTTAGATAATGTTTAAAGGTAGATTTTACACACATGAAAGCTTTATTTATTTATCAATAATTCACAATCAGATCCTCACCGATAGCCGAAAATAACAGACATTTGCACCGGCTGGTACTCACTGTGGTCTCTGAAGTTTTATTTTTATTTTATTTACAGAAGATTAAACGGAGAAAAAGCTGATATGATTGTTGTCATATGACTGACTTCCTTGAATCGGGAACATCCGGGTACTTGAGCGCTGCCTCTGCGGTGGCTTTAACACCAGCGCTGCCCTCTGCTGCCCTCTAGCGGCTCATCCTGAAAACGCCACCTTGTGTTATCCCCTGTACAAAAAACCCCACTAGATTTAAAACATATAAATATACATAAAAATATACATACATAAATATATATATATATATATATATATATATATGTATATGTATATATATATATATATATATAAATTAAAATGATAATAGCTTTGCGTCAAACACAGAAGTCTCTCTGATTGGTCCTTATTTTGCTGTTAATTAAAAAAGTGACGTGGTGCACTATAGAAGGAATACTGCCTATAAAATTAATTTAATAAATACAGCAAATTTCCTCTTTACACGCTACACAGTGCATCATTTCCTGTATTTAATATGCCGTCTGTATTTATCCATGCCTGTATGTCACGTGATGTAGCTGTAGGTATTTTCTTTATATCTCTGAACATTAAACAGTCTGATCTTGGACTGAAATTGCTGAGAACGTTCACTCCTGAGAAGATAGCTGTTAACTGTCGTGAAGGCTCTCCGTTTGTAAACAACCCTCTCACTGCAGAAAGGTGAATTTGAAATTGTTTGGAGATGGCCTTATGACCCTTCCCAGATTGATAAGCAGCGACATTCGCTTCTCTGAGGTCCTGGCTGATGTCCTTTCTTCTTGGCATGATGTAGAAACACCTGAGTGCTTCAGAACATCAAACTGCTAAAGGTTCAGCTTTTACAGAGTTAGTCACACTTCCTGATAATTAACTAATCTTGTGCATTTTATAAGTAACACCTCGTTGATAATTACTCTCTTAATGATTGTGTAAGTAGGAAGGGTGTACTTATTTTTTCCCAAAATGGATTCTGAATGTTGGTTTATTTTTGTGAAAAAAAGGACGACATATTGACTTTTTTTCAGATGTTTTTTTCACGTGCTCATGCTCACACAGTTCCTCTAAATGACCAGGTGACCAGAGGGCATTTCAGTAGCTGCAGCTTTTACTGAATTGTTAAGGATTGTGTTTTACTCCAGTTTGTCCTGAAGTGACCTGTGATGTCACAGTGTCCACTCACACAAACAAGATATACCACTTTATGCAAAAGTATTCACACCCCTCCCCTCCCAACCCTGAAATTTTTCAGAAGATGGAGCACCAGAGTGACATCACCAAGAACAGGATGTTCCTCAAAAACTGACGAAAGGACAAGAAGAAATCTTATCAAGAAGGCTGCCAAGAGACCTACAGCATCATTAAAGGAGCTGCAGGAATATCTGACAAGAACTGATTACTCTCTGCATGTGACAACAATCTCTTGTATTCTTCAAATGTCTGGGCTCTGGGGTAGGGCGGCTAGATGGAAGCCCTTTCTCATGAAAAGAAACATCCAAGCTCAAGTAAATCACCCCAAAACATGTGGAAAAATGTGTTATGGTCTGATGAGACCAAAGTAGAACATTTTGTGCATAATTCTAAAAGATATATTTGGTGCAAAAACAAGACATCTTATCACGCAAACAACACCATACTCACAGTGAAGCATGGTGGTGGCAGCATCCTGCTATGAAGCTGGGACTGGAGCTCTAGTGAAGATAGAAGGGATCATGGATAACTCCAAATACCAAGTTATCTTGACATAAAACCTGCAGGCTTCTTTTAGACAGCTGAAGATGAAGAAAAATTTCACTGGCTTTAGAAGAAGAAGATCAATGTTTTGGAAAGGCCCAGTCAGAGCCTAGAGCCCAGATCTAAATCCCATCAAAAACCCGTGAAATGACTGGAAGAAGGCTGTGCACAAGAGATCCCCTCGCAATTTGAAAGATCTGTAACATTTTTGTAAGGAAGAGTGGAATAAAATTGCCAAATGAAGATGTGCTAAGTTGACAGACTCTTACCCAAAAACACTGAGTGCTGTACAACGAGCGAAAGGAGCTTTAACAAAGTGTTAGTTAAGGGGTGTGCATACTTATGCAAACAGGTTATCGTATATTTTTTCTTTTTTTTTTTTCCCCTTAAAACATTTCTATGTTTTTCACCTGTATTGTCTTGGTTGCTGTATCACATTAAAGGTTGATAAAAGTTTCTGACATGATTTATTTTGGTATTATTTTTTTTACGTCACAAAAACTTACAATGTCAACAGGGGTGTGTAAACTTTTTATACTCACTCTATTTAACCTGTCGGAAAAAAAAATAAGTCTAGAAGTTTAAGTTCAGAAATAAAAGTATTCAGCATGTTTTATGACTAAGTCCCGCCCCCATGGGGAGGGGCCTCTGTGTGCGTCGGGTATGACGTCACGCTGTCAATCAAAAACGAAAGTCTGACAGCCGGTGAGTGAGAGCGCGCGCGGAGCTGCAGTGTGTTAGTGTGTGTGTGTGTGTGAGAGAGAGACAGAGAGAGAGAGAAAGAGAGAAAGATACACAGAGAGAGAGAGACAAGGAGAGAGAGAGAGAAACAGAGTGTGTGTGAGAGAGAGAAAGACAGAGAGAGAGAGAGACTGAGTGAGAGAGACAGGGAGAGAGAGAGAGAGAGAGAGAGACAGGGAGAGAGGGAGAGAGAGAGAGAGAGACAGGGAGAGAGGGAGAGACAGAGAGAGAGAGAGACAGGGAGAGAGAGAAAGACAGAGAGAGAGAGTATGGAGTGCCGGACTCCTGATAGAGAGACGTGGAGAAGTTAAACGTGTACTCAGAGAGAGAGAGAGAGCAGTGGAGTTGTGTACAATTGGAAACAGGGAAAACACACACACACACACCACACACACACACACACCACACACACACACACACACACACACACAACAGCAGTGTTTAAAGAATCAGCAGTGTGGGACTGGACTGAGCAGAAACACGGGATTCCAGCTGAGAGGTACAGTGGAGCTTCTACATCCTCTAAAGATCTCTCTCTTTCTCTCTCTCTCTCTCTCTCTCTCTCTCTCTCTTTCTCTTTCTCTCTCTCACCTCCAACACACACACACACACACACACGAACTTTAATCCAGTGTATGCTCCTGGCACAGGCATGGGGTTTCAGGGAGAAGTGGGAAGATGGTGGATATTATCAGGGTTACAGTCAGGATTTAGAAAGTTTTGTTAAATCATTATCGTGTAATTATTCCGAGTTCTCGTCATTAATATCAGGAAAATACGATTCATTTACGGTTTAAAATAATGTCAAACAAAATCTTCTGATTCTTCATTCCACCATTCATGTGTCAGGTTCACACACACACACACACACACACACACGAAGTTGTTATTTTTCATTTATTTTTTAATTATTTAATATTTTTTATATTTTAATAGTTAATTCAATGCAAATATTTTTTAACCTAATATATTTTTTAAAATATTTTAATTATTTTTTATTTATTTGGAACGTATATGTTTTTTTTTTCCCACAAGTACACTTCAAGGCATGTTTTATTAAAATCTATTAAAATTTGTTGGTTTAATATTTTAATTTAACATTTAACAGTTTTTAAATGTAATGAATTAATCTGTGTAACGCTGAAGTGCACTTTAACACGTTTCTCACACGTGATCACACATTTGCTCACATAATCACGTGACAGATGAGTGCGTTTTCCCCCATAAGCAGCTTAGTGCACGTGTTTTTATTTTTCTTCCACGATTTTTCTAATGATTCGTTTATTTTTAATAATGTAACAACATTTTTACTTTAATGTTAATTTACTGTTAGTAATTTTTTATATACTTTTTAAAAACCTAACAGTGAAATGCACTTTAACACCCTACTCAGGTGTAATCACACATTAACTCACATGATCACGTGTGGAAAACGTACGACGTGTGAAATGTGTGTGATTTTTTCCCTAAGCAGGCTAGTGCTAGTGTTTTTTATTATTTATAATAACTATAATAATTTGTTAATTGAATGTTAATAATATTTTTCATTTTTAAACTTAATTTCACATTTCTCACGTGTGTTCCGATATCGACTCCTAAATACGTTCACGTGTGAAACGTACGTGATTTTTCCCTAAGCAGTCTAGTGCTAGTGTTTGTTATTATTTGTAATAACTATAATATTTGATGTTAATGTTAATTGAATGTTACTAATATTCTTCATTTTTAAACGTGATTTCACATTTCTCACGTGTGTTCTGATATTTACTCGTGAATACGATCACGTGTGAAACGCATGTGGCTGTTAATTTGTTTATGTTGATGTTAATTCTATATATTTAACTAAATTTCACATTTCTCACGTGTCATCTCATATTTACTCGTAACGTCACACTAAGTGACGTGTGTGGTTTTTCCGTAAGAAGAGTTCGAATGCATTAAGTGTAAACACAGCAGTTACAGTAACGAGCTTCTCTGTGGAAAATATTTCAATACTTTTACAAAAAAAAATGTACAAACGTCTCGCAATAACGACACACAACGATTTATTTTTACTCATCAGGTGAGATCTCTGGAGCTCCAGTGCATTTAAACTCCTGGATGTTATGATTTATTGGGATTCTGGTGTTAAAGTGAGGAACGTAGACATTAAAGAAGAAAGATTTTATTGTTGTCTTATTTCCTGTCTCTTCTTTTCATGAGCCGGTTGATGAGTTGAAGCAGAAACTGTTTTTATTTTATTTTTCATTTCAGTTACAGAGATGCAGACGTTTGTGAAAGGGAAGCGAGTGGGCTACTGGCTCAGCGAGAAGAAGATCAAGAAGCTGAACTTCCAGGTTTTCGTCGACATGTGCAGGTACGCCAGAAAAAAAAAAAACATACACAAACAACCTAAACGTAAACTTTGAGAAGTTCAGACTAACAGTCGAGAGGTTTAGAAAACACGCCTTGACCTGTAGCTGACACCCGGGCGTGTCCGGGGTTTTACACACACACGTGTGTGTGTGTGTGTGTATTTATACCCTAGTGAGAACCAAAACGTCCCCACAAGGACAGGAATATCTGACAGTTTTGACCTTAAAGCTGCATTTCATTACCAAAAACTGCTTTTTTTAAACATTTCCAAGAGCTGAAAAGTTTCCTTTTAGTTACCATCTATGGTCTCTAGGAGCATATTTCATTTCCATATATGGATTCAAAGATATGCAGAAATTTTTATCTTATTATCTTGATTTGGTCAGAAGAACGTATTAAAAATGTCGCTGTTCCGTTAACGCAGAGAACAACGTCGTCTTTATCGCGCTGGTTTTAAACGTTACAGCGCGTTCAGGTCACGTGGGAGAGTTTACGAGGACTTAACAGCAGCTCTGGCAGTAATCGTAATCTAATACGTCATCATTTCTATAGTAACAGCTCGATCACAGGGACGTGTACGGCGGACGCGCCGCGTAAACGTGTTTAAAAAACAATCGTTGAATCGGTGAAGTTTTCTTCTTCTAAGGAGATGCTTATGTAACATTTACGGAAGGAGTCTCCAGTGTCAGCGCTTTGTGACAGTCAGATGTAAAGCCGTAACTTTACGTTTTCTGACATCTTCAGGATCTTCGTAACATGACAAGCTGCGTTAATTTTTGTCTTATTAGCTTTAAGAGAGAGGAAAAAAAGAGCATCTGGTGAGGGAACGACTGTTTATAGCTGCTATAACGTAAGTGAGAACAGGAACTGATTTGAACTGGAACTTAAATCTTCTCTTTCTAATCTAATCTATAAAACAGAACTGAAGTTGGTAGTAATTTAATCAGCGTTAATTCATTACAAACTCTGATTTAATCTGGTTTAAGTGTTCATGGAGTCATAGGCTACGTTCACATGCACATCAAATTCCGGATACGATGTTTATATGCGTACAGGCGTCGGAATATTCCTGTATACAGGGTTTGGTTGTTGTAAGTTTGCCTGAGTTGCTGTTCCTAAATAACTAGCGTACAGCTAAGCATCTGTTAGCACCCATAATTCCTTGCAGGCTGAGCTGCGCATATATCTCCTTTCAGTGGATTTTCTGAATAAGGTGTTTACATGCAAAAAATTTACGATTAAAACAGGGATATTCCAGGAACCGGAATCTGAATTTGGGGAATCAAAACTATTGTCTTAATCTGAATCAGATTGCGACTCATGACTAAATTCCGATTAATATCAGAATGTTGGTGTGCATTTAAACGTAGCCATAGTCACCTCACCCCAAAACTCAAACACGGATTTCTTACTGAAAGGTTGACGTGAACGTTTTTTCCCAATCAGAAGGCAGGAATTGTGATGATTCCGCTATGATATCGATTGGACAGAAGTGTGAGTGAACGTGTGAAAGTTCAAGTTGGAACAAAAGAATGAAGAAATCAATGATAATTGTTTCTTTCATTAAGGTTTGTTAATATAAAAATGATTTAAAATTATTTATACAATACAATATTCAATGATACAGAAGTTACAAGTGTTTCAGTTAATGCTAGTTAGCTAGCTATGCTAAATTCAGCTTAGTGGTTAACATTAGCTAGCTAATGGGATCCATTAGCGTTTATGGGATCCATGTGATTAATTTGCTTTTATTTATATTTGCTCTGTTAAGTATGGTTCTTATTTCTATTTTTGTATGTTATCTCTGCTTGTATTTTATTTTCGTTGTATCGTCTTAATTTGTATTTCACTGT
Source organism: Pangasius sanitwongsei (assembly GCA_037576675.1). Taxonomy (NCBI): domain Eukaryota; kingdom Metazoa; phylum Chordata; class Actinopteri; order Siluriformes; family Pangasiidae; genus Pangasius; species Pangasius sanitwongsei. Next base: position 17,874,235 of record CM075021.1, read on the forward strand.
ATCTTAATTTATGTAAAGCGCTTTGAGATGCTACTTTAAAGGCACTATATAAAATAAAGTTTATTATTATTATTATTATAATTATTATTATTATTATTATTACTGATACTAGTAATAATGTTTCTGAGATAGTGAAGAATAATGTTAGGAGAAAATTTGTGTTAAAATAATTGTGTGGAATTTTATAGAAGGAATTTATGTTATGACGTAATTATTTACATTTCATGAACCAACTGTTAACTCGAAAGTTGATGCTTCGGTTAGTGTGAGTTGAATTAGCTAGGGATGGCGCTAAGAAGTACCGAAACACCAATCTGTAGATAGCAAATATTAGCTAAGTTAGTTAGCATCCGAGTGTTGGTGACGTAACTAGCATTGATGTTGCATGACAGCTATAAAAGCTATAAAGTGCAATGGAAATAAGAATAAAACTAGCATAGTTGTTAAGATAACAGCTAATGCTAGTGTAGCTACACATCATCAGTGTTTGATTTCTCTGACTAAACCCGGCGGTGAGGTGACTGGCTGCATAAACTTGGCGTGTTAAGAATTTTAGTGTTAGATTTGTATATTTTTATTGTACGTATCCCCTTCAGACTGGTTATATTAGACTGTGTGGCGTTTCTGCTCGGTGTTGTCGTGAGTGTTGTGTAGATGGTTATCGTGTCTGAGGAACTCCCTACTCAGAGAGCCGTGTTTAGCTCCAGTGTCAGCGTCTGCATCAGCGAGCTGTGTTTCAGCCGTGTGTGAGTTGTGAGTTACAGTTCCACTCTCCAGGCCTCTTTATGAGACAGTAATACGGCCCCGGGGGATTTTTGGCCATAAAAAGGCAGAACGTGGACAAAGTGCAGCGGTTACCTGGGAGCGCACCGAGCTGGCCACCCTGCTTCTGGACGCTTTACAGGGAAACATTGCTGACATATTTCTACACACACTCTCACACACACACACACACACATCCTCGGGAGCACTAATGGACTTACTGTATTCATTCGCTCTTAAAGCAATAGTACAGCAAAAACATCTACAAAATATGCAGATGATCAGCAACATCACGTTTAGTGTCTTTGGTTTTCCATAAACAAATCTCCTAGACTTATTTCACATGATGTAAACAAGCTACAAAATCTTCTTATTAACAAATGATGTTAATTACTTGATATAGCCAAAAGTATGTGCACCCCTGATCAAAAAACACCCATGTGTAGTTCTTCTCCAAACTGTTTCCACAAAGTCTGAAGCACACAATTGTATAGAACGTCTCTGTGTGCCGTAGCATTACATGTTTCTCTTCACTGGGACAAAGAGCCCAAACCTGTTCCAGCATGACGATGCCCCTGTGCACAAAGCGAGCTCCATGAAGACATGGTGTGTGAAGGTTGG
>CM075021.1:17875717-17895594 GCA_037576675.1 Pangasius sanitwongsei
ATCCCCACAGCCACGCTCCAACATCTAGTGGAAAGCCTTCCCAGAAGAGTGGAGCTCATTATAACAGCAAACACAGGAGGAATAAATCTGGAATGGGTTCAACAAGCACATGTGGGTGTGATGGTCAGGGGTGCACATATTTTTGGCTTTATAGTGTAAGAGCTGATATCAAACCAGCAAAAATGACCACAGCACACGTGATTACTTTAAGACGACACTTTAAGCCTGGCTTCAACTAAAATTTTATTAAAATGCGGCAATGAAATGTTTACTAGGGTCTAGTGTCTATAATATTCATCAGTCTTGGTGGAATTCAGTATTAATTTTAAATCAAGTGATCAACTGCAATATTGCGCTGTTCATTCATTTAATTCAAACTGTTTTCGGTGAACAGCACAGCCTGCAGGAAAATCTCCTCTGAAGCCCTAACACAGAGCTAATACACACTCAGTGAAGCTGTGGGAGTTTACAGCAGATCCCAGTACACTGTGTTTTAATGGGAGGAAAGATGAATGCTCATTGGACGACACGCTTTTAACACGTCATTTCGAGCCACGCCCGGACGCCGAGCGTCTCTGGGAGTGAACGGAGTGTGAGTGGGCGGGTTTTATGTAGAACAATATCTCAGTGTTTATTGGACAGTGTGCCCTTCACTTATCTCGTCTGGATGCATGGCTTCTCCTTATGATGATTGGTCGACCTCTCAAAGGGGCGGAACCTCATAACCAACAGCCAATCACTGAAAACGGTGATCAGTAACCGACTCCATAACTGGTTCATACAACTGGTGTAGCCTGTTGTTATAATCTTTATAATTGGTAAATATTGTAAATAAATTGTAAGCTATGAATTTTATTTTTGTTTATTTATAAGTCTAACTGGCCAGCTGTTATTACCGTCTTCAGTGGAATTTAGCTAGCTACGTAGTTAGCAGCTCGGGTGCTGTTTAGCGTGACGTGGCGGACAGTGCTGATGTGATTGGCCTTGTGTCTTTTGATGCTCTTACTTATGAGGAGAAACTGAGAATTAAACATGGGGGCATGGGGGCATGGGGGGGACAGTCGTGACCTAATGTCAGAGAGTCAGACTTGTAACCCGAAGGTGAACCTGAAGGTCGTGGGTTCGAGTCTCAGGTCCGGCAGGGATTGTAGGTGGGGGGAGTGAATGACCAGCGTCTCCTCCACCCTCAATACCACGACTGAGGTGAGACCCTTGAGCAAGGCACCGAACCCCCAACTGCTCCCCGGGCGCCACAGCAAAAAAAAAAGGCTGCCCACTGCTCCAGGTGTGTGTTCACGGTGTGTGTTCACGGTGTGTGTGTGTGTGTGTGTGTGTTCACTACTGTGTGTGTGCACCTGGATGGGTTAAATGCAGAGCACAAATTCCGAGTATGGGTCACCACACTTGGCCACACGTCACTTCACTTCATAAAACAGATACAACAGAACACACAGAGATATATGGATGTAAACTTCAGTAACACACACTTCTGCTTCCCCTGTTCTTAAAAACCACCAACCATCGCTGGACCAAAACCTTAATTTACCTTCAATCACTCACTCACTCACTCACTCACTCACTCACTCACCTTGTTACTGTATCTTTTTTTTTCATTGGACTCCAAAAAAGTTATGAAATTTATAATAGCTTTATAGATAGATAGATAGACAAATAACGTGAAGTGTTACCTTTTTTAAGACACACACACACACACATAAATAAATAAATAAATAAATAAATAAATAGCACTCGAATGGAATTCTAACTGAATATTTTTTAAAATAATACAAAAGTAAGTGAATAAATAAATGAATAAACAAAGAAATAAATAGGAATCTAAAAAAATTAATGAAATTCAAAATAATTGATTATTGTTTAAATAAATAAATAAATATTTAAACAAGTGTGTGTGACGTGTGTGATGAGTGTGTGTGGGTGATGAATGTGTGCATGTGATGTGTGTGTGCGTGTGTGTGATGAGTGTGTGATGCGCGTGTGTGTGTGATGAGTGTGTGATGCATGTGTGCGTGATGAGTGTGTGTGATGAGTGTGTGTGTGATGTGTGTGTGTGTGTGTGTTTATCACCTCGACCGTTGACCTTGTGTTCATATCTGATCAAGCTTATGTAGTGGAAGATTAATAACACACTCTCCTGTAACTGCACCAGTGTGTGTGCTCTGCAGTGTGTTAACCCAACACATGTCTCTCAGTGACTGTGTGTGTGTGTGTGTGTGTGTAACGTTGATAAAGAGAATGCAGATTTCAGTTATATTTGTGTGAATGATGGCATCCTTCTTTCTGTTGCTATGCGACAAGAGTTTGTCCATCTCTGTTTCCACTATACGCTTATTTTTTCTGTTTTTATACTAAACTTAGCAAGATTTTAAAGATTCACACATACAGGAGTTTTGTAGATGTAGAATTTTACATCACTTCCTGTCATGTGATCAAACCAACACGCTGTTAATTCTTCTAAATAAAATGTCATAATTAAATATTTTTACTGTACATTTTGTTTATGTTAAATCTGTGGATATGTTTAAAAATCAACAAACAATTTTTATCTGATGTTAATTTTTGAAAGTTTTCTATGATGTTAATTTTGATTTTAAACACATTTAAGCAAAAAATATTACAGTTAATACTGTAGTAATAATAATAACTTTTTAAAATAATAAAATAAAAAAATGTATAAAAAAATAAATAAAATAATAATAACTTTTTTACTGATGTTTCAATCTAAAAAAAGATTCTTAAAACACTTTAAGAAAATAAAAAAATTAAAAATAGTTTTTACACTTCCTGACTATTCCTATTATCCTGACTTTCAGATGACCGCTATCATCGTGACCTCTCGTATTACGGTATAAATTACATCACATTATGTTTGATCACAGGATATTTTATTTTTAAAAGAACTGACTCACCCCAGAAAGGAAGTGCAGCGAGTGGTGTTTATCTCATGACAGGAAGTGAAGTCATTTATAGTATGTTTCCCATGTGGCTGATTTGTCAATCTGAGACATGTGTTGTAGCAGATGTTATCCAGGTGTTGGGTTAGGAGTTAAACCTGAACAAGGGTTCTTCAAGGGTTCCTCAAGGGTTCTTCAAGGGTTCCTCAAGGGTTCTTTACAAAGTTAAGCTTTTTAAAGAGGTTCTGCTCTGAGCTGTTACTGAAAGGGAAACACTGTGTTGTCGAGTTACAGTAAGAGCACAAACATCCAGGTTTCTCATGACCACTAATTTTCCTTCCCTTTGTGTATTTTTTTCAGGAAGCGGGGCATTGAGATGGTTCAGGTAAGTACCTTTATCTACAATCTTACCCTCCAACACCTCCCCCTGTTCCAGCAGGAGACTAAAGCTGGCTGATATTTTGTGGATGTTGTGGAGAACGGTTGTGGTGCTTAAACTTAGCCACGAGGAGCAAATGTGAGAGGGGAATCATAGGAAGCTAACTACGAGGAAGGTGGAGCTTCAGGTGTTGTGTTTCTCCTGATTTATCATATGTAGATCATATATACAGTAATAACAGATTATATACACTATACCCTGTAATCATGTTAAGTGTTCGCTAAGTAAACACGTCAGTATTCAGACCGTAGACAAAACTACAGACTTCAGCTATGTTTAGCTCTTTGTTTATGTCAAGAGTTACACACATAGGGGCGGAGTTTGAGTAAAACAGAGGCATGTCTTAGATACTTGTGATTCTGACTCATTTTCTTGCGTGATATTGACGTAAGTGAGAAGCTGAGTTACCCTTCGTTCACACTAGCGAGTGACAAGTCCCTTGTTTCACTTGTAGTATTGTCTCTCGTGGGCGTGGCCTGTTCAGAAACTGGCGTCCTGATATTAGACAACTTCTATCAGATGTTTCTTTAAATCTTTGCCTACCTTTAATTCATTTCTTATCATATCATTCTAAACTGTATTTTGCTTAACGGTGCATCATATTGCAAACGAAAGCAGAGGCTGGAAAATGCAATCTGCTCGGTCAGTCTGCGTTTTCTAGCCTCGTTTTTTTTCCTGGCTTAAAACATAGTGCTTGTCTTTCATGGCAGCGATCTAGACCCCCCTGAAAAATAACCAGTCCTGAGAGCTTTACAGGTGGAAAAATCTGGCAACCTCAGAAAAATAATTTGAACAGAGAGCTCAAAAAATCAGCTTAAGTACACGCATAACCCGGCTCTGAATACGAGAAACTTTCCCCGTGTAAATATCGATGAACGATTAGAGCTTAAGTCACTGAATCTGAAAACGTCCCACAGAGAAAAAAGGTTGAATCTCGCACCCTTAAGGGATCTGTGGTTTGTGTCTCTGGGGAAACCATGAATGTAGAACTGTACAACTGAAAGAACTCCTTTAGGAAGCTACGAACCCTCGAGTAACCTTTTTTGCTAAGAGTGTATGATTGAATACAATATAAAAACATTTGTCTTTATAAATAATAGATGATGAGAATGTTTATTAATAGAAATAGCAGAATATAGCATCTATATGGTCTAATAGGTCTAGTATTGTAATTTCCTTCTATTGGCAGAATAACTGAAATGCGTGTGCACCACTGTTTACTTGTTTCCCCACGAGTGTCCCTGATCCTGTGCCTGAACATTTTGCACTAGTTTCGGGTCTTTTGTGTGTTTTGTGAAATGAACGTGGGATAGAAATTTCGCTGAAACCTTGCAACCCTGCCCATGAGCTTCATACTCGATGACTTTCAAGCTCTGCATGAAAATTGCAAATTACAATATTTTTTGTTTCGTCTGTACTTCTGTCTATATTTTGTTTGTTATTTTTTAAATATTTTTGTTGCATCCTGTGGGATCCTAGTCCTGATGCACGCACCCAGTCTCACTGTTCTTCCTGGCAAGCTTTCTAGAAAAAAAAAAAAACATATTAATGGTGCATACAGTACACTATATGTATTTTAATTGTGTATTAATGGTGATGGGGTTTGGTCAGATTTTTGATCTACAGCTCAATGACGAGAAAAAGAAAAAAAAAAAAACCATAAATTGACCTTTACTGTGAGGGGAAAAAGACCACAGAAAGGCCACATCTGTACCAAAATAGAATTTTCCATTCTCCACAATGAGCACGCAGAGGGGGCGAATACTTAAATAATCCCAGTGTTTAACATGCCGAGCTCAGTAATGCCTTTGTTTTGTGTGTGTGTGTGTGTTTTTTTTTGTTTTTTTTTAAATATCCCACATGTAATATTTAAACTATCCTCATTCTCCTGTCTGATATCTGCACTAATCGAATCTGCGGCCCTGATTAGCTGCTGATTCTCAGATTCACTGAGTTCCACACTAATGAATCACAGAGGTGCCGCACCCGTGGGTCTGATTATCTGATCTGTAAGAGTGCTGCTGTATGCACAGTTTCCGTGTCCTGGTATGTTCCTGGACTTTCCTGGATGTTCCCTGCTGTCCCTGTGACGCTTTACGGAGTACACTGGTGTAGAACGAACATCAGAATATTTTCATTATTTGATACAGATGATCCACATTCAGCTCCACTTCCCAGCATTGTGGTGGTTTAAAACAACGTCAAAGATCAAACAGTGATCATTCACTCGTTATAAAGCAGTAAACACACAAGTTTGTCTTGCGTAGGTGAGGTTACTTTGTGCAGCACGCATTCGATCGGACACTGTAAGGTAACTTATTTAACTTATTACTTATATTTAACTTATTATTATTATTATTATTATTATTAATGCATCTATTCCATTTTTATATCAACAGATTAAATAAATAAGCAAAACGTAATACACTCTTCACCTGATGGAAGCACTCACCTGATAAAATGCAATAACATTCACATCATGTCACATCGGAATTATACGTTTTGTTGAACTCGTAATTACCGTTTGAGATTTTTCTCAAGATAATGAAAAATCTCGAGATTTTTTTTTTGCGACTTCACTTCATATATGAAAACAGCCACAGCTAAAGCAGGCTGTAGTATCAGTTTAACGTTTATACGTGTGTATTGAACTTCCCCATCATTTCCTAGTATTGTTTATGGATTACAAACGTTACAGGAAACAAAAAAACGGAAACCGAAAAAAAGAACAAAGTTCCATTGCATGGAATTGAAAACGTGAATGAAATCACTCTAAATTGTTCCAGAGTGAAAACATTACTTTGTTGCAGAGTGATTTCAAGATAGCCCAAACCTATATCTAAAATTTTCCCAATAGGCCTAACTTCCTGTCCTGAATTTGTCACTTCCTGCCTGGCTACAGGAGAATGTGAGGTTAGGTAACCGCTATAGCCAGGTTTCGAAGACGGAGTGACGTCTGGAAAATCCGTGTAGAAATCCTATATTTCTTCCAGCGACAAATTACACTGCAGAGTAGAAAGATGCTGTGAAGGATTTAAAGAAAACATCCTTCACTTTTTGCAGAAAAGTGCAAAGGTGAACCATCAACTAATGTTAGCGCCAAGACGGCGGCTGACAGCCAAATGACTCGTGACTATGTTTACAGAACGCTGGAGCAGGAGCATAAAAATATCGATTCTGTTCAAAATAAAGAATAAATCATTTCTAATACCTGACAATAGACGTGTGCATGGAATGTTGTTTGTTTGTTTGTTTGTTTGTAAGCCCAAGCCCACCTGCTGTGTTTGCATATTTTACAACAAACGTAGTTTTCTCAAAATATGAAGAAAATAGTCGTTATAAGCCGAGCAGAATAAAACATTCATTGTAAATGAATGATGAAATGCAGTAAATTCATCACAGAGGCGGGATAATGAGATAACTCTGACGTGACATGAGCTCCACCTCAGAACAGACCGGTCCTGATTGCGTTTTGGCCGTGCGCTGAGACTCGTGTCTGGGAAATAATTCAACTCGTTCACACTGATGCGTCATTGTGCGCTGCGGCTGCTGTAAACACACCCTGCGGTGTACGGCGGCTGTTTTATAAATCACATCCTTTTATAATATTCACACCAAGAACAAACACGTGCTCGGTGGCCCATGTCTCCTGAGAGACTTTTGTAAATGAGTGCCTGATGAAAGCAGCGATTGGACGAACTTCACCGTGACATCACGGTGTGAACCGTATATCAGGTGTCTATAAGTCTGTCTCTGTTACGTGTTATTTATGACAGGCTGAAGAATTATAAGTAGAAAAAAAATGGATTGTTGGTCTGATTTGTGTTTCATAAAGATTTAATTCACGTTTAAACGTTAAGTAAGATAAGACGTACTGTTTATGCCATTAATATTAATAATAGCGAGACAATTATAGTCCATCAGTACAGTTACGGGAATCTGGTCGATTACAGGAAATGCTTTCAGGTTTATACTGTTTACAACAAACGAGGCTTTAAAAAGAGCTGTAATGTTCTAAAAATAAATATTTTGGCACTCTTGATTTCCGAACGTACTTCAATGTCAGACCGTGACGTCGCAGAACATTAAGTATGAATCATTTCCACGCTGTAATAAAGTGCATCAGTCATGGTGTGTAGCTCAGAGAGGTGTTTAATTCTGCAGTACTCCATCTTCCAGACGGGAGTTACTGTACACACGTCCGGGTGAATGATGAATCTCCTGCGCTCTGCAGAAAGTATTTAGTTAAACCACCACGACTTCCACTTTCTGTCCACTAAAACTTAATCCCTATTTAATCAAGTGCCCTGACAGCATTGTTCAACATCCTCCTAAAATACACTGCGCTCAGATCATCGCAGCCAGAGAGGAACTGGTGTCCATGTTGGAACTGGTACACGGTTTCTTTATTAAATACCATAACTCGGGGGTGATCCTTCAAATGTGAACTTCAGCACGTTTTTATTGGTATTAATTCAATGAAATAATGAATTGAAATCACAATAAAATCGCAAACATGCACAGTATGATTTCATGGCCTCGACCTTAGTATCATGTGACTTTATTAAGTTGTGCATGAGTAATTGTCAGAGCCTGATATTTAAAAACAAACAAACAAAACAATAGTCTGTGCTGGATCAAGTGCTATTCTCTGCGCTGCTGAGTAATGAGTGTGGAAGCCATTTTGTGAAATTAAGCAAGTGATTAATGTAGTGGTATGTATTGGAGATACACTAGAGTCCTGTTAGATTTATTTCAACACTCACCATCTTCTCATTCATATTTCATCAGAATAGTCTTTTTAGTTTTCATCTTTTAATTCTCTTGCTTTTATGTTACATCCTATTACATTTGACAGCAGAAGAAAAAAAAATGCAGTATCCTTAAGGGGTTTCATCTCAAGCTAAAAAGTTCAAATCGCAGAACAGTGAAGTAGCTGATGTTTGAACGGATGTGTCAGAGGAATGACGTCTCTGGAGGTTTTATTTAAGTGATCGAGTTCCTAGCACAGGTACAGCCTACAGGTCATGTGACCTACTAATGATCAAGCCTGGCCACGCCCACTACAACACGCACGTAGAATAAAAATCAGAACAATCAGTGTGTATTAGAGTAGTGAGCTTGAAGACACACCAATCTCTATGATTTATGGAGATCACTTATCCCGTGTGAATGGATCAGACTTCCTCCAGGAACATTACTGAACGCACACAGGTCCGGAAAACTAATCCCGTCCGAGATTCCGGACTTGAAGTGGACCAGTGTGGAGTTACACCAAGAAGAACCAGAGCTGAGCACAAGTGTGTGTGTGTAGCCTTGTGAACGCAGAGACCAAAAACAGATTGATATACACAGCAGGGTTTGTGGCTTCACTGTGTTCAGGGATTGTTTAGCACTGCTTTATTTAGGGAAGTGTGTGTGTGTGTGTGTGTGTGTGTGAAGGCTGGCTATAGACGAATGGGCAGGGCAGGGAGACTCGGTCAAGGTCCTGCAGCCTTCAGCTGAGCTCTTTAATATCTGACAGACAGCTCGAGATAAGGACTGACTCAGCTAAAACACACACACACACACACACAATCCATTCAGTGTTGAGTGAGACGACATTGTCAAGGCCAGAATGAAGAGAAAACAGAGGGTGTGGACAGAAGGGGAACACACACACACACACACACACAATCTTTGACATCTTTATCTTGCTATGTCACACCCAGTCACAATCAATCTCACTTAAATAATCGATGAGATAATCGCTGTGGTTCCTCTGATAAGTGTTGCGGTTCTGCGCTTACTACATGACTCTAGTACCAGGTGGAGCTTTGTTCCATCACAGCGCTCATCTTTATCATCTATAAAAAGAACAGACTTTATACTCTTAAATGTTCTTCATCTGTCCCGCCGGACATGTAGAACCTCGACAGCAAAGCGTTTCCCAATCAGGAACGTCAGAAGTAGAACCTTTTTGGAAGCCAAGAACATATAATTATCCAATAAACCCTTAAAGAACCATTCTTCATACCTAGAACCTGTCAGAACTGTTGTGGTGCTTGTAGACTCTTAGAAATAAGGGGTTCTTTACAGGTACATTGGATAATAACGGGTTCTAAGCCTCTTAAAGCTGAAAGCATTTAGCATTTAATAGTCCTTTAAGAGTTCTTTATGGGTTCCCCAGATAATTAAGGGTTCTTCGTGTCTAAAAAGGGTCTAAAGAGATCTACTTGGAACCCTGTCTGATAAAAACTGGTACGTAGAACCTCTAAGCATTCTCAAAGGGGTACAAGCAAAGATCCCTTGTGTGTAGCACCAAATAACACGATTAAAGATCTATCAATCGAAAGGTTCTTTATGGAACCGAAAACGAATCCTCCATGGCATAGCTGTCAAGAAGGTTTTTTTTCTGGAACCTTTATTTTTAACGGTGCTATAAAGAACCCTTGAAGAACCCTCTGTTTGATTGTGCATTGTTAAAAATAAAGCTTCCAGAAAAGGTTATTTAGGAAACAAACAAACAAACACAAAGGTTCTACTATGGCATCTGTAGAGAACATTTTCTGGTACCTTTATTCATTTTTTTTTTAACTAATGCACACTCTTAGAGAAAACAAATGGTTCTTCAGTGGATCTTAAGGTTCTGTGGATAACTAAAGGTCTTTGGTTTTCAGAAAGGGGTCCAATTAGATCCCTTTCTTACAGACATAAGGTCGATGGTAATAAAAGACCCCACACCCTGGCCTTAAATAAACACTTCATGTCCTCCTTCTGGACGTTTCCTTTCCTTTAAAGCCAGACGCAGTTCTGCGGTGTGCGGTGAAAGGAACCGTCAGCTCTCGTTCCCGCTCTGTAATCCTCCCCGAATGAGCTGAGGCTTAAAGCGCTGTACTGAACACGAGGAACTGTTTGCAGTAAACGGTTCTGTTTGCAGTGTGGACGTAACGACAGCCGGCAGCAGAAGCACACGCTGTACTGATTTTCAGGAAGAACTGGCTGGTTAAGGAGGGACAGTAAATAAAGGCCAGTGGGAGAACGTTCTGGAAGCTGGTGTAGTTTAGTTTAATCCCACGGAGCAGCTCTTCAGGACTCATCTGGACACCTCACCTCCTCTGAGCACTGACACTGTGTGTGTGTGTGTATCATGTGTGTGTACTGTGTGTGTGTCTGTGAATGTGTGTATCATGTGAGTACTGTGTGTACTGTGTGTGTGTCTGTGAATGTGTTTATTGTGTGTGTACTGTGTGTGTGTGTGTACTGTGTGTGTCTGTAAATGTGTGTATCGTGTGTGTACTGTGTGTGTGTTTGTGTGTACTGTGTGTGCATCATGTGTGTGTGTGTACTGTGTGTATACAGTGTGTATACCGTGTTTGTGTACTGTGTGTGTGTGTGTGTGTATATCATGTGTGTGTGTTTGTGTGTATAGTGTGTGTGTACCGTGTGTGTGTACTGTGTGTGTACTGTGGGTGTCTGTGAATATGTGTATCGTGTGTGTACCGTGTGTGTGTTTGTGTCTGTGTGTGTGTACTGTGTGTATACTGTGTGTGTACCGTGTGTGTGTACTGTGTGTGTGTCTGTGACTGTGTGTATCGTGTGTGTACTGTGTGTGTACTGCGTGTGTGTTTGTGTGTGTACTGTGTGTGCATCGTGTGTGTGTGTGTGTACTGTGTGTGTACCGTGTGTGTGTACTCTGTGTGAGTGTAATGTATGAGTGTGTACTGTGTGTGTATCAAGTGTACAGTGTGTGTGTGTGCCATGTGTGTACAGAGTGTGTGTGTGTACTGTGTGTGCATCGTGTGTGTGTGTGTATACTGTGTGTGTACCGTGTGTGTGTACTGTGTGTGTGTCTGTGAATGTGTGTATCGTGTGTGTACTGTGTGTGTGTTTGTGTGTGTGTGGGTGTGTGTACTGTGTGTGCATCGTGTGTGTGTGTGTATACTGTGTGTATACTGTGTGTGTACCATGTGTGTGTACTGTGTGTGTGTCTGTGAATGTGTGTATCGTGTGTGTACTGTGTGTGTGTGTGGGTGTGTGTGCATCGTGTGTGTGTGTGTGTGTGTGTGTGTGTACCGTGTTTGTGTGGATCATGTGTGTGTGTACTGTGTGTGTACCGTCTGTGTGTACTCTGTGTGTGAGTGTAATGTATGAGTGTGTACTGTGTGTGTATCGAGTGTACCTTGTGTGTGTGCTGTGTGTGTGTGTACCAGCTCATCACACCATTTAAACTGCAGCTGAATGATTCATTACTTCAGCTTAGCCTGAGGCTGTGTGTGTGTGTGTGTGTGTGTGTGTTATGTGTCTCATAATAAGTTGTCAGTGATGTTGGTCAGCTTTGTGCTGGCTGTAAGAATATTTCCAGACATTTGCCCTCCTCCTTTTCACATCGTAGTCTTCTGGGAAATCTGAACTGCCTGCAGAAGCTCCGCCCACAAAACACCTGATACATTCTGTACACTTATCTGCCCAAAGCATCAGCATCATAACTGTCCTGAAGGTCATAATGTCCTGAAGGTGCTAAAGTCCTGAGGGTTCTAAAGTTCTGAAGATCCTGAAAGTTTTCTAAGGTCCAAAAAGTCCTGAAGGACCCAAAGACCTAAAGTCCTTAAGTTCCTAAAGTTCTAAAAGTTATAGTTTCTCGAATTTCCAAAAGTCCTTAAGCTTCCATAGTCTTAAAGGTCCTAAATGTCCTAAAGTCCTGAGGGTCCTAAAGTCCTCTAGGTTCTAAATGTCCTAAAGTCCTGTAGGTTCTAAATGTCCTAAAGTCCTGTAGGTTCTAAATGTCCTAAAGTCATGAAGGTCTTAAAGTCGCAAAGGTCCTAAAGTCCTGAAGATCCTAAAGTCCTAACATCCTGAAGTTCTGAGGGTCGTAAAGTCCTGAAGGTCTTGAAGTCCTGACAGTCCTAATGGACTCGTGCTTTCTGTGCGTTCTGTCCTTCACTTTTAAAACCCAGTCCTTTTTCTCCTCTGCCACACAGAACTAAAATAAACCTCCACTGTAAATGTTAGCACCGTGTGAAAGGGTCTCTGTGGTTTAAAGGATTTTTCTGTTTATTATCATAACAAGAAAAATGGTTAAATGATTACAGACTGAAACCAAAAAAATGGCTCCTTAGGGAACAAAACGTAGTTCTTCCATGGCATCATTTATAAACGCGTACAGGAAGCGTCTCTTCTCCCCACAACACAGTGGCTCCTTCAGTCCGGGACCTGATGCTGATTTGGCACTGCTCTTTAAACACTGACCTTGAACTTGATGACCTTAGATAATGATGTAAGTCCCTCTCTCTCTTTTCTGCCAAATATCCCAGCACTTTCTTCCAAAGAAAATGTGCACGCTGACAGAGAGTCAGTCCCACAGGATCTGGGCCCAGCATTGACTCCGAGGTCCTCTTTTAGTTTTATTTTTAGTATTTTTAGCCCACACAGCTCTGACCTCCAGCTCAACTTATTATTTTCTGTCAGAAGTCACTTTTTCGGGGTCATGTAGCATTTCACTGCGACTGTAAAGAACGCTCAGGGTTCTACCAGGTGCTTTATATTTCTCTACTAAAACACGGGACGTTTAGTCACCACACCAACCGTCTGTTATTAAAAATGAGTGTTTTTGGTCGATGCTCCAGCTCACACACAACCCACATTTAATGTCTTATTTTATTGACAATTTTTAGCTAAAGGATAAGATAATGCATCAGTGTGCAGACAGGAAGCACTAGTTTATTTCCTGCTGCCTTGAAATAACTAATCATTTAGATGATTCTGATTCTCTTGAAAAATTATTGCCGATGCGACAAAAAAAAATCACAATTCTTATAAACGTTTCTACGATACGTTATATATACGTTATATATATTTGTGAACAATTTTCCAGCAATACAGTAGTGTTGCATTTAAAAAAATGTTCATTTTTTAATTTTTAAATGTTCATATTTATTTATTTATTTATTTAATATATATTTTAAAAAATATCATTTTTATTGATGAAATTTAAAAAAAAAAAAAACATTGAAGGAGAAAAAAAAAATCTGTAGAAATTGTAACTTTTTTTTTTTTTACAATTTTACAGATTCAGTACAAAATTTTAACATCACATTGTTCACGATACCTCAGAAAAGTGTATTGTGACGTAATTTAGCACGATATCGGTATTGTATCGTCATATCGTCAGAGTTTGTACTGCAAACATAACCAATTAACACACACGCGCTTAGGAAAAAAAGGGTTCTTTAAGCATTCTTTGGAAGATTATCGGTTCTAAGCTGTCTAAAGTGTTTTTTTCTGGCATCTCTGACAAGTTCTCGGTATAAAGAAGAAAATAAACACCAATTATTTGGATAATTAAAGATTGTAAAATTCCCAGAAGTGGTCTACTTGGAAACGTTTCTGACAGGGAAACTGATAAGTTTGTGCTTTATGTGGCTCCTCTATAGGGACAGGAAAAGCCTTAATAATGTCATAGTAAGAAGGAAAACAATGACTGTGAAAACACAGGAAGACTCAAATGAAATGAAATTCTCTACTCAACCTATCTGGCGAAATTACTGACACCCCTAAAGAATGTTACAATAAATGCAGACAAGCTGACATTTTGAAAAAAAGAAAGTCTTTTAAAAGTGCTCCTGAAACATTTTTTCCTCATCCATCATCATGAGGAAACGCAAAGAGCTTCCTGCAGAAAAAAGAGAGAGTTTTTTCAGAGATTTAGGTGGAAAAAAAAAAGGGACTGAGTACAAGGAAAAGCTTCCAAACTTGCTGTAAAGTATGGAGGTGGATCGCTGATACTAGTTCAAATGAACTGCATCATGAATGAATGAATCAAGTATCAATATATTTGAACCCAAAGCCTGGTTTCCTCTGCCAGGAGGTTAAGAGTTGGCTGCAGATCGATGTTTTAACAAGACAATGACACACATTCCAAATCAACACAGAAATGCTAATTAAAAAACAGGAAATTCATATTTCGCAGTCAACAAAAAACGAAAGAGTCTAAAAGCTGCGGTCTGAACTGACGGAGACGTCCACGTGCACAAACATGAACATTTAAAGGCGTCCAAAATCCTCTACAAGTGTCTTCAACTTTCTTAGATGTTACAGCAAGAGACTCAGTGCCGGTAGTCTACTGTATGAATTGTAGGGGTGCCAAAAATTTTGAAACTAGCATAAAAAAATGTGCTACTTAAAAAAAGCGTAAAAAACAAAAGTTAAACTATACAGCGTTCTTATAATCTTGAGCCCAACATGTCCCTCGGTGCACGTGTTTATTTATTTTGGTGGAGTTTTGAAAAAGCTGATTTTCTGATGAACTTCATCAAAGCTACGTGTTTCAGCCAGAAGATACTTTTGATATTGTGTTTATAAGACGGCCAATCAGAGCAAAGTTCATTCCTCTGTTTAAGAATACAGAAATAACCTTTAGACGTGTAAATAAGATACGTGCCTTTTATTGCTGTAATAAATCAGTAAAAGTCCAGATAAGAGAGCGAGCTCTTCATTAAACACAGTAAATAAAGCGTCTCTTCTCATACACTCTTAGAAAATATAGAACCGGTACGGGTTCTTCGGTTGTCCCTGTAGGAGAACAAGCTATGCAGGGTTTCCTGCTCCGAAAGAATACCAAGTAGATCCCTTTTTTACGAGGCTAAGAACCTTTAATTATCCAGTGAACTCCTGAAGAATCACTTTCCACGCAGTACTGAGACAGTTGCGCTAAAAGTCATTCAGTGTCTGATGAAGAATGTAATTACCACTGAGACTCTGTTGTAGGTTCTTCATAGAACCTCTAAGAGTCTCCTCAGTGGGACAAGCAAAGAACGCTTTTAAAGTGCACAGGAACTGTACTGGCCAGGTACAGGCCTTGTAGGAGGATAAGAATCTTTACATAGCCAATGAACCATTAATGAACCTTTGGACCTTCTTGAAGAACTTCCATCTTTTCACTCTGAGGACAGCCGAGGAACTCGAGCACGACTCTTACAAAAGCTGCAAACGTTCACTGATGCTCAAGAAGACAACACCAGTTATTCTTTTTTCATTTGTCTTCTGGGAAACATGTTATGTAGCTTCTGAAGGGCAATACTAAATGAAAAAAAAAGATCTTTAAACAAAATAGTAACAATTTACACCGCTCATCCTGTTCAAAAGTTTACACCCCCCTGGCTCTTAATGTATCGTGTTGCCTTCTTGAGCATCAGTGAACGTTTGCAGCTTTTGTAATAGTCGTGTTCGAGTCCCTCAGCTGTCCTCAGTGTGAAAAGACGGATCTCAGCATCATATAGCTGCTGCTGGAAAGGGCACAAATGCTCAGAAGATGCTGGAAAAGTAGAGAATGTGCAGGACCTGCAGGATTTTTCTGAAGAACAGTGTGCAGTTTAACTTTCAGGAGGATAGGAACCCTTAATTATCCAATGAACCCTTAAAGAACCTTTGAAGAACTCTTTTTGTACCAAGAATCTAACAGGTAGGTGTTAAGAAGAAAGTAATGAGCAATAATTTGGAGTTTGTTCGACACACTTACCCAGTTAACACACACACACACACACACACACACACTTAGAACACACGGTTCTTCAAGGGTTCTTTAAGGGCTCATTGGATAATTAAGTGTTGTTAGACTTCTAAAAAGCGTTCTGATAGGAAACTCTTTGTATGGCTCTACAGTAAACCTGTAAGGGTTCCCCTAGAGCAACTGAAGAAGAACAAGTCAAGAACGGAAGAACTATTAAGCGTCCTAAATTTTCTAGCTGTACGAGAGTGTGTGAGAAGAGACTATTTCTTTTTCACTTTGAGTTTTAATGAATAGCGTAGAAACGCACCCCAGCTCACAAGCCTATCTGGACACGTTGAAGTACAGTTCTGCACAGAACATTTAAGGGTTCCCTAGAAGACAGGAATGAGCAGTAATTTGGAGTTTGTACCACAGTATTTAAATATAAATTCTTTAAGAGTTCTTTAAGGGTTCATTGGATAATTATTGGCTCATAGCCTCCTAAAATGTAATTGAATTCAATTTTATTTGTATAGCACTTTTTAACAATAGAGCAGATTTACAGGAATTCAGACACAGATAAACAGAACCCTACTCTGAACCCTTTCTGAGAGGGAAACTCTATGTTTTAGGAAATTCCATGATTTAGGAAATTCTGTTTTCCGAAACTCTGTGTTTTAGGAAACTTTATGTTTTAGGAAACTCTGTTTTAGGAAACTCTATGTTTTAGGAAATTCTGTGTTTTAGGAAATTCTGTGTTTTAGGAAACTTTATGTTTTAGGAAACTCTGTTTTAGGAAATTCTGTCTTAGGAAATTCCATGTTTTAGAAAACTTTGATTTAGGAAACTCTGTTTTACGAAACTCTATGTTTTAGGAAACTCTATGTTTTAGGAAATTCTGTGTTTTAGGAAATTCTGTGTTTTTGGTTCCGCCAGAGAGACAACTGAAGAACTCTTAATAGTGTACATAGCAGATCGTGCAGTTAGGAGGAAAGTTATGTGTGTGATTCATTGTTCCTGGTTTGTCTTGGTGCACGTGCCTGAACAGTTCCTGTTGTAATCTATAATAATAATAATAATAATAATAATTATAAATATTGACCTGATGACTCCACTGTGGTTCTGCAGCTGGATCTGAGCAGGCCGTTGGAGGATCAGGGCCCGCTGGACGCCATCATCCACAAACTGACGGACCACATCGTGGAAGCTGATCAGAACATCATCGAGGCTCAGAGACTGGTGCAGAGCGTGCAGGTAGAACAACAGCCTCATCACACAGCTGGACTTTTATCACTTTTATGAAATGTTTTATAAATTTAGAAGAATATATCATGAGGTC
Source organism: Pangasius sanitwongsei (assembly GCA_037576675.1). Lineage (NCBI taxonomy): Eukaryota > Metazoa > Chordata > Actinopteri > Siluriformes > Pangasiidae > Pangasius > Pangasius sanitwongsei. The sequence continues at coordinate 17,892,874 of CM075021.1, forward strand.
TTGGCAGGCTTGCGCAGTTTTCTCGTAGCAGTTATCTGTGAATTTCTACTACTGACCGCTCCTTTGTTTACAGTTTGGGTGTTATGTGGGATTAGTTATTAATTGTCCGGTTCATTCCGCACCTATTGTCCATGTTCCTTTCAGGAATACATCGACGCTCACCCGGAGACCGTGATCCTGGATCCTCTTCCTGGTATCCGCACGCTGCTCGACCGCTTCAAGTCCTACACACTGATTCACAAAATGGAGGAGTGTATGAAGGGTTAGTACACACTGTCCACACAAAACACTCATCACTGTGGGAATGTGTTTTCTTATAAGCCTGTGGGAATCGAGCTGAGGATAAAGAGGGAAGTGAGGGTTTGTCATCTACGCAGTTAAAAAAAAATTATATATATTTTTAGGTCATTCCCTCTGAAAAACCTCTATCATTCATTTCCATCAGCTTAATGTTGTTGTGTGATATCACTTTACATGCCTTTTATTAAATAATAACTTCCAGAAAAGGTAAAGCGACACAACGAGCTCTGTTCAGTGCCTTTAAAAAGAAAACATGATAGATGTCCAAAGATGATACTACTATTACTATTACTAATAATAATAATAATAATTGCTTTAATATAAACCTTATGTAATAATAAACATGTTAAAAAAGCCTTGTATTGGATATGGATAAGACTTCTGGTAGCTGAGGTTTTTTTTTTGTATATTAAAGCTGCTGGGTTTTTTTGCTTGTTTTTGGATTTTAGCAAAAAAAAAAAAAAAATCAGTAATATTAAAAAAGACATGGGCGATTCTAAAGGTTCAAACTTTTTTAGCTAGTGTCCTAATGTGAGGCCCAAAAATAAATGAGCAGTTAAAGTTATCCTAAGGTTGCAAAAATTGTCCAAGTAATCTTAATGATTAGGTCAGGCAATCTAGACACCGAGAACTTAGGACCAATAAATAAAACTGTACTTTTATTGGTGTTGAATTTAATAAATTGGTGTTCATCCATAGTTTTATATTACAGATACCTCATATCAGAGCAAGTGGTGTCAGGATTTTATGAATGTAAATCTGGTCAAATTAGTACAACAGTGAAAACACAAGAAAGATGAGAATAATGAAAAAAAGAGAGGACTGAGTACTAAGCCTTGAGGAACACCTCAAGCTACATGAGCAGGACAGATACCAGTAAAACGATGTCTGTTAGCGAGTCTGGATTTAACCAGGCACAAATTAAGTAGCTGAAAGGTGGGAAATGAGTGTGTCATGATTTATGGTATTAAGTGTTTCCATGAGATCAAGAAGGAAGGGAAAGTTCAGGATAACAGTCATTTACCGCAGATCATCTCATAATCATTCGTCTAAGTTTAAAGATGAGCAACTAAAAATATTACAAATGTTAACACAGATATGAGCCCACATGTAAATAAAGCTTGTTTTGGCCACAGAGCCCGGCATGTGCCAGATGTGTGTGTGTGTGCCAGATGTGCGCCGAGGGGTAGTGCGAGGTTAACAGCCTTGGCTCCAGTCTGTAACAGAGCAGAGAGCTGTGTTTAGAATTCCACGCCTGTGACTCTCTCTCACCAGGCAACCACTTCCATGGATATTAGCGTAGGAAACAACACAGAGCGGTTTCCTGGGAAGAGAACGATAACACTACAGTCCCCACTGTATCACATCACACCATCTGCACTTAACCGCTGCGCCGGGCTCTGGTTCGAATCTTAAACTCAGAATAAATCAGGAAGAAAAAAAATCACACACGGTGACTAAAGCCACTTTCTGTCAGGAGATGTTTAATAGCTCAGAGCTTTGTTTTCTTCTCAGAGATTTAATGAGTTTATATATAAACCGCTGCAGAACGGATTGAAGATGAAACTCTACACACACTAGATACCGTTTACCTCAAACGGGTTGCCATGGAAACAACAGCAATATTGTCTTTTAGACAGTTCTGCAGCGTGAAGTAATAATACGCAACCCTACCAAGACACGGGCCGGGCTGCTGGTAATCCATCTTCACCAGCGCGTCAGTGCCGATTGACAGGGACGACACCACGCTAATGCTAATGCTAATGCTAATGCTACATCTTACCCATGCAATGGATGTGTATGGATAGGCAGTAACGTTAGCGAGTGGCAGCCATTTTCTATTCATCATCCATCACGAGGATTAAAGGGTGTGATGGACGCTGTAGTTGTCTATGAATTTAAGCCGTATTAGATGAACTAAAAGTTCTGTTATAGGCTGTGCTGTTATAGAAAACTAATCAACACCTTCTGACCAATCAGAATCCAGAATTTAGCAGTGAATGAGGTACAATTTAATAAATTTAAAAACCGAAAGCAATTAAAACACTACTGAAGAATGAATGTGAATGTGACACGCCCCCTCTGTCCCCGCCCTAATCTACACCTACGGTTATAATTCTAATGCTTAATAGAATGTAGCATTTGTGCTAATATGCTAACCTTGTGCTAACGTGCTAATCTGTGTGTGATGGTAGATGAGCGGATCTGCTCTCCTCCGTTCCTGGTGCTCAGCAGTGGGTGTGGACTTGACATGTTAGAGCAGCTCCGTAAGAGAGACATCACCTTCCCCTTCAGTACGTACACCTTCATATCCACTTCATAATGTCTTATTACTCTTCATCACCTTCCCCTTCAGTACACACACCTTCATATCCACTTCATAATGTCTTATTACTCTTCATCACCTTCCCCTTCAGTACA
>CM075021.1:17903163-17915348 GCA_037576675.1 Pangasius sanitwongsei
TTTCTTTACTGACACACAAACATTTTTCTGTAACGTTTCATTCTGTGCTGGAAAACTAATGTTTGGAATCTAAAATGGTTTTGTACTGAATCAATAATGTGCTAAAAAAGCAGGGGGGGTGCCAAGACTTTTGCACAGCACAGTACATATATATATATACATATAGTTACTTATTAAATATTCTAGTTACTATAATGTAAAGATTCTCGAGTGAATATTCAGAGCATCTGTAGCTACACAAAGTTATATTTATCAGCTTGTGTGTTGGTGAGTCATGAAACAGGAAACGTGCTGTGCTGTTGCTGTTGCTGTAGTGATGGTGTGTGTGTGTGTGTGTGTGTGTTTTCTCTCAGGACTTTTTAGCTCAGTAGTGAGGCAACACCTCCCTCGTTTCATTACAGATGCACTAAAGACGTTACACCTGTTACTCGACTCATCTCTGTGAAGTTCAGCAGTTTTCCAGAACGTTCTTTATTCAAATCCTAAAAAGAGTAAAGTATAAACACTGTTAGCCGAAACTATGAAGAGACACACATCAGCGTGGAGAGAATAGCTTTACTCCGAGCTTCTTTCCTGCTGTCTCACACACTCTCTGTGTGCATTTGTAACATTTGATACGCACAGTTTTTAGCACAGTTTCCTTTTTAAAGTGGAAAAGCGGTTCTGCTTTTTTCTCTCCGACGCCCACATTATTCCGATTACATGGAAAATAGCAGTTGTGCTAGCGTATAGCGAGAATGAAATAGTAGGTAAGAATATATCGAGGATTTTTCTCCGGATATAAAACATTACTCTTGGTAAAAGTATTATGAAGAAGTTTTTTTTTAAAAAAAATATTTAAAACCCTGTTGCTAGAGACTTTTACTGTATGCACCATAAAGCTAATAAAAATCTCAGGCGCGTTTTCCGCACACTGGGGGTTTCTGCGATTACGCTGACATTAACGATAAATAAATGAAACCGAATAAATTAAAATTAAATCAAAATGTAAGAACATAACCAAAAAAAAACAACAACAAAGTTTCATTCCTGCATTTTTTTAGCATAGAATTGTTTAACAAATACACAGAATTTGGTTAACTAGCATCCCGGCTAATTGCATAAGGACGTTAAAGACATTTGAACAATTTACTTATAATTGTAATTATTATTAATTTGTGTAATTAGTCATTTAATTTCAATCTGTAATTTGCGTATCACTTTTTAAGTTCTCTCAACAGTCAGTATCACAAATATCGAAGAAAAAAATAAGGAGAGAGCTTTCCTTACTTTTCTTCTTCACATGATCTTAAAGAAATTTGCATGATGCAACTTCCTGTTGAACATGTGACTTGTGGAACGTACCAAATATTTCATAGGGGTAAAGGTGTTCAGGTAACAGGGTTCAGCGAACGGTAAATAAAATGGACATTTTTCATAACCTCATGAAAAAAAAGAATGTTTTATGTGTAAGATTTGGACATTATTTCAAAGATAATTCGATTTTTGAAATAATTGAATGCTTATATTCGCAGATAATGGGATGGAACAGGCTGAAATGCTGTTTTGTTGTTGTTTTTATGCTGTAGATTTGATGAATATTTTGATTTCTTTACCTGAAACAGGACACCGATGTTAAAAATGTTAAAATTGTAAATGTAACATCTTCGGCACTCCAGTCACAGAGAGTAGAAGATTTGAGAGTATTTAAGCAAAATAAAATCGTGAGCATATCAGTTTTCCTCCAGAGAGCACAGGAAGTGATGTCATGTACACGACGCACCTGTGCATGTTTGAATGACGGTAACTAATTGACCTGTTACGCTCCACCAGGTTATGAAGGAGTCCCGACGTTCTTCGATGACCTGCTGACTCACCTGACCAGCATCCTGCAGGGCCACGCCCCCCTCCGGGCCAATGGAGTGAGTCCGCTGCCCTGTGGCATGCTGGGAAACGAGAGCGTTGGCTGGGTGATGGACAGCGAGGTGATGAAGAAGGGTCCTCATCAGACTCTGAACTGCTGCAACGCTGAACTGGGTTCCACCTACCACCAGCACCGGCATTCTCCGCTCGCAGCCCACGCCCCCACACAGTGACCCCGTTTAACCGCTTCCTGTTCACTCGCATCACTTCCTGTAGTGCCTGTATACGTGTAATGACCAAAGATGTGCTGATTTTTGTGTTAAGGGTGCAGAAGCAAAGAACAAAATCAACGTCCTTGCCAAGTGATTTAGCTGCTCTGCTTTTTCAGGAACTGGACTGAATTTACTGTAACGTTCCTTACGGATGCTTGAGAAATCATTTTTAAAAGAAAGAGGTGGATAAAAATGAGGGAAATGTACAAATTAATTATTGAAACCAGCTGCTTGAGGAGCGCCTAGCTCTTTTTCTTCTTTTTTTTTTTGTTGCCTAGGTTACATGTCAGAATAGAAAATTGTTTTCACACACTTTCAAAAATGTGTCAGCTGAAGCGTTGTTTTTGGCAAAAAAAAAACCCAAAAAATAAAAACAACAGTAAAACAGCTCACATGATGCATCTACTGTAACCATGGCAACGCTCTCACTAGTAGAGTCCTCCTCGTTAGTATAGGCTAACTAGCTGCTTATTATTATTGTTACCTGTAATAATAATGAACATTAGATTTCATCTTCAGTAATAGTTCTAACCGCGTGATGAGGAGGAGGCAGCTCGTCAGAGCTTTGTATTTCGAGACAGGAAGAGACGAGAGGACGAGCTTCCTGTGCAGCTGCTGTATAGTTAAAACTTTGGGACAACTTCCGCTGAGTAACGTCGCGTCACCTCATCGTGTACGTTTGTACAGTCAACATTTAAATAAACGTAAATAAAATAGTTAACAGGCCAAAGAACGCAACAAACCACTGCGAACAAGAAAACTTCCCGCCAAACGAAAAATCTTACGTTATGACACGGCTGCTAATAACATTTTATTTATCTTTATTTTAGACTGAAACGTGTTTAAAGAAGAACGTATGCTCAAATGTACGACTTTTCTGCTTCTTGAGCAGCTGGACCAGGATCATACGTCTCCATGATCTCAGCATGTTCCTCACTGTCTCGATTAATCTGATCGCCTTCTTTTAGCGAGAAACTTTTAAGAGTCGACTGTTTCGCCATCGTCTGAAAAACCGCACGATTGTCCAGAGACTATTTACAGATAGGGCTCGGGTTCAGCTGCCTCGAGTTCCGCAAACAAGAGGAAATTCGATGTTTGGAATTGAGTAAAGTAGCATCTGACAGGGTAAGAGGAAGTTTTAATTCTGTAACTGAATAACGTTTCTGGATTTTCAGGAGAAAGTTCTGCCTATAAGCCCAAGCAGAGAGTCCGTCCCTCGAACAAACCCTGTGACGAGCGGCGTTAGCATTATTTAGCTAAGATGCGTACTTTGCTAGCTGTTTAATTTTCTCAGATAAAAATGGATACTAAGGAGAATTAAAAATCTTTTAGCGAATGACATGAATCCCATTTTAATTCCTGTCTCGTTTTTCGAACACGACGGCTGTAGCTGTGATTTGTAAGAAAACAGCAGTGGCTATGTGAATTAGTGGCGAGCAGCAGGTAACGATCAACCCCCAGTGGCAGCGAGCTTAAACCGCTACACCTTAAACAGCTACACCTTACACAGCTACACCTTACACAACTATACCTTAAACCGCTACACCTTAAACCGCTACACCTTACACAGCTATACCTTAAACCGCTACACCTTAAACCGCTATACCTTAAACCGCTACACCTTAAACCGCTACACCTTAAACAACTATACCTTAAACCGCTACACCTTACACAACTATACCTTAAACCGCTACACCTTACACAGCTATACCTTAAACCGCTATACCTTAAACCGCTACACCTTAAACCGCTACACCTTAAACCGCTACACCTTACACAGCTATACCTTAAACCGCTACACCTTAAACCGCTACACCTTAAACCGCTACACCTTACACAACTATACCTTAAACCGCTACACCTTACACAGCTACACCTTAAACCGCTATACCTTACACAGCTACACCTTAAACAGCTATACCTTAAACCGCTACACCTTAAACAGCTACACCTTAAACAGCTATACCTTAAACCACTACACCTTAAACAGCTACACCTTAAACAGCTACACCTTAAACCGCTACACCTTACACAGCTACACCTTACACAGCTACACCTTAAACCGCTACACCTTAAACCGCTATACCTTAAACCGCTACACCTTAAACCGCTACACCTTAAACAGCTACACCTTAAACAGCTACACCTTAAACAGCTATACCTTAAACCGCTATACCTTACACAGCTACACCTTAAACAGCTACACCTTAAACAGCTACACCTTAAACCCCTATACCTTACACAACTACACCTTAAACAGCTACACCTTAAACAGCTACACCTTAAACCCCTATACCTTACACAACTACACCTTAAACAGCTACACCTTAAACAGCTACACCAGCTACAATCTGAAATTTGTTTGGCCTTTAAGAGAGTATTTTTTACCGGACTGGATCATTTCCTGTGTCTCGCAGGATCTTAATTTGCCGGTCACACAGAGTTTTACCGGTCAGATTTATCAGCTAACAGAAACCCTGATATGTGTGTGTGTGTGTGTGTGTGTGTGTGTGTGTGTGTGTGTGTGTGTGTACTGTATATACAGTGTTACAGTGTTCAGTCATTTATCCTTCCTAACTGCCTGGTTAGAGTCACCGTGGTTTGAATTAGGATACTAGTTTGTTTATGGTTTAGGCCACTCCCACTTTGGGGTTAAGTCCAGATACAGATACGGATATTTGAAGCACTTAACAGATACAGCTATGTTGCGTGGCATTGTGTTACACCCCTAACAGATACAGTGTGTAGAAATGTGATTGAAATGAACTCATTATGAATTGATCATCAGTTTGCTGATTTATTCAGTAACACTCATCTTCCTCACACTGTCACTTTGTAATTTGTATGAAAGATTTGGGTTATTGTGTGTATGTGTGTGTGTGTGTGTGGGTGTGTGTGTGTGTGTGTGTAGTGGTGTGGACAATCAGAACCACCACTCACACACTATCGTTATTCTTTTACGGCTTTAAAGATGTAAATATGAAAATAAGGGGATTTTCACTGAGGGGTTTTAAACACTGGTGTATAATTGTGCGTGTGTGTGTGTGTGTTATATTTGTACATACTGTACACACTGTCTGTATTTGTGTATATGTTGTTGTGGCACATTTAAAGAACAGAGGAGACATTTTGATGTCCTATTGTGTAGAAATGGAATGAAACGGGTGTGAAGAATAAACACTGAAGTTTAACAACACCACTGTGAAGGTTTTAGTGGACAGTCCTGTGGGTTTGCTCTGTTAATTAATTAATTCCACTAATCGTATCACGTTCTTTCTTTCTTTGCTTCCTTCCTTCTTAAATTCACAATTTCCCCTGTCATTCGCCCTCTTTTTCACTTTTCATTTTACTTTTTATTCGTCATATCCGTCACGCACACCTCTCCGCCACGCCACCAGAGGGCACCCTACCCTGAATTTATTTGTTTATTTGTTTATTTATTTATTTATTTGGTTGGTTATGCTCACTTCTTGTTTGCGCAGGATGCAAAGCACATGAACTTGACACTTTGCACAAAGTCTTGCTGTTTGCTAGTCACTTGAGTAAGTTCTGAGCTAGTGTTATTCTGATTAGCCTTTGTGTATGATCCTGCATTGTTCTTCTGGTTTTCCCGCCTTGTATTTCCCTTTGCTCTGATGTTTCTCTCACTCTCTGCGTGTCAGCTTAAGCCCGTGTTAATTGATCTCACTTCTGGACCTGGCCTTTGGCTTTGTTAGCACTGAGCTTACTTTGTGTAGGCTTCATGGTTGCTGATCATCCATAACTCGGAGAAACTCACTTCTACTTGCTACCTGAGAAATAGGACGGTTCTCCAGGCAGATGCAAGAGTTTGCTCATGCAGTGTGTTATTCTGTTTGCGAGTGCACCCTCAGCCTTTCCTAGAAGAGTGGATAAAATCCTCGCTTTGCTCACCAGGAGAGCACTCACCTGGGCCACCACTACATTTAGCCCAGTCATGCAAAACCACTTCTGTGGAGTGTGTAAAGTAGTTTTGCAAGTTGTTTGATCGTCCAATCATGGGAAAGGACACCGGAGAAAGACTCCTCAGCCTCAAACAAGGTAAAGAGTTGGCAGCTGATTATGCACTAACATTCTCTTCCTTTGCAGCAGAAAGCGCATGAAATGAACCAGTTGAAAAACTGTTTTAATAATAAATAAGCAATTCTCTCTACGCCAAGCTCACATACCGCAACGACTCACCTTCCCTAAACCAGTTTATCCAATCGGCCACCCGAGCCGATGAGACCATACGGCCCAATACCAGTTCCACATACACCAGCTGAGGTAAAGGAGGAATCAAACCCATGGAACTCGCTCATGGCAGCCTGGCCACAGCTGACAATCTCATGGGTGAAACAATTGCAAAAATGTCGAGTAATCCCTTTGTTTGTCTCATAGGCTCCTTGACAGTCAAGGGCCGAGATGGTCTAGATTCCTCACTGGGAAAGGGAAGGGTTAAATAACAATTAAATAAAGGGAAGGGTTAAATAATACACCATTCCCCTCCAGATGTGCACCAGCATCTGGTATATCATTAAAGCTCTCACACATGGATCTCTACCACATTCTTGAGTCCTGTTATTTACATTATTCTTTCCTTCTTTCTCTTTTCTTCTTACTTGTCTTTTCTTCTTTATTTCTTTCTTGATTTTTTTTTTTTTTCTTCTTCCCAGCATGATGGCTTTTGTTTCATTTCGTGAGTCCCTCATCACATCACACACACACCACTGATCACTCGCACAAATCCACTTTACTGAGAACTCTCTCAATATTTATTTTTCTAAAATAATTCCCACCTATAATTACAGTTAAATCCTATTTCATTAAAAACATTATTGCATTATTGAAAGAACACATGCGGCTGTGCATGAATTTACTCCTCCTCCTCTTTACTGATGATTATCACGATGATTATGATGATGATGATTATTATTCCAGCTTTATTCTCGTGTTGTTTTAATGCGATGTGTTCTTCAGTAAGCGAGCGAGACAGAGGTGAAGCTGAAGCAGGAGCAGATCGTGTCCTGGACGTGTGCGTACACTGTGGAGCGCTGTGCGTTTCAGACGGAAGAAGAGCGTCAGGTTCCTCCCGAGGTGAAGGTGAGGAGGAACGCCGGTGTGCTTCAGCCACGCCGCAGCTCGTGCAGTCGCTGAGCCATGTTCTCCAACTCGTTCTCCATCACAGCCAAGCTCTCCATCTCAGCGTCCTGCACCACAACACAAATTCCTCATGAGTCTTTTCCCAGCGAATGAATTCAGCTAGAAACACGTAACATTACGTGATTCGTTTTTCCTCAAATTCTCAATTTATTCTTCTTTTCTCAATCTTTTCTTACTTTTTATTTGATTTTTTTCCTGACCATCTCTCACTCTCTCACACTTTTTCAGTAAATGTCAGGGTCATGGTGGATCCACAGTCTATTCTGAGCACAAGGTGGGAGAGTTTCCCCTCACATGGGACACCAGCAGAGCACCATGGACACACACACACACACACACACACACGCACACACACATCAACACACACACACACACACACACACATCCACAACTAGGTGCGATTTATCTTAGCCAATCCACCTAGCAGCATGTCTTTGGGAGGAAGTCTAGGAGAACACAGAGCCTTAACATGTGACTCTCCACACAGATAGTAACCTGAGCTCAGGATCAAACCCCAGTTCTCTTTCTTTCTTTCTTTCTTTCTTTCTTTCATTTTTTGTTGTCTTTCTTTCTTTCTTTCTTTCATTTTTTGTTGTCTTTCTTTCTTTCATTCATTTTTTGTTGTCATTCTTTCCTCACATTTTTCTTTTTCTTTCTTTCTTTCTTTCTTTCTTTCTTTCTCAAATTCTATATTTCCTCTTTTTTTTACTTTTATCCTTCCCACTCTTTTGTACACTCATTATTTATTTCTTCTTTATTCTTTTCTTTCTCTCACAATCATTTTTCCTTCTTTTCCCGTGCTTTATTTTCTTCCTCCATCCATCCTTCCTTTTCTTTTTTTTCTCTCTCTCTCTTTTTGCTTCCTTTCACCCGTTCTCTTAGTTGAATTTTAATTTGATTATTTCTTGGCTCATTTCCTTCTTCCGTTCTTTTTTTCCCTCCCTCCCTCCATCCCTCCCTCCATCCCTCCCTGTATGAAATGCAGAGGTAGTTGATTATTTCAGTATCTTCTGTAGCTGCTGTTATTCGGTGTGTGATTAATCAGGGTGTTGAATGAACACAGCTCTTCATCATCATCATCATCGTCATCATCATCATCAGCGCTGGTGCAGGAGGTCTGATGTTGGCGTAACACACCTCCTCACACACCGCATTACCTCAGTCTTCTTGGTGGCGCTGCCCTCCTCTGGGTCTCTGCGCTCCTCAGGTTCTCTTCCTGCCATCATCTGGAGCTCCTCCTCCTCAGGGCTCTTCCACACCTCCTTGGAGTGGTGCGGCGCCTCCTGCTGGCCGTAAGCCCTGCGGTGCACCGGCTCTCCGCTACGACTCCAGTGTTTCTGCTTTCCCACGCCTGCCCTACGTTTCTCCACAGACTCGTCCTGCTCCTCCTCCTCCTGACTCTCCTCCTCCTCCACTCGTTTGTGATCTGGAGCTCCAGCTCCTCCTGCCTCATCTGCTGAAGGAAAAAAAATCATCATTCATAACCTCTCACGTTTATTTTCACTCCTCGATCACATTATCAGCTGCACTATATTTAAGTAGATTTTCTCGGGTGAGCTGTTTTACACCAAAGCACTGCTGAATCGTGGACTCTGATTGGTCAGAAGGTGTTGATTAACAGATTGTCTGTAACAGCAGCTCTGACAGTAGCGCAGGTTTATATTAATGCGCTCGTTTGAAACGATAATGTTATCGTTTCTATAGTAACAGCTCATTCACCGGGATTTGTATTAGACAGGGACTTAGATTAAAAAAACGTGTGCAATCGTTGACATGGTGAAGCTTTCTTAAAGTAAGGAGATGTTTATTTAACATTTATGGAAGGAGTCTCCAGTGTCAGTGCTTTGTAACAGTCAGTGGTAAAGCTGTGGCTTCTCGGGAAACACACAGAGCTCATATCGTTCATCTTCATGTCTTCTTCTCTTTTGCACATTCATACACACACTCGCAGTCCCTTACAGGATGGAGATGATCTCACTACTGATTGTATTTTTATCTAATTCACAGGAAGAGATCTTCAACACCCGGAGTGTGTTATTTAATCTCATTCAGTCTCCGGTGGTTGGAGGAGGAACAGGACAAAGGAAAATAATGACTTAGGTTCCCTTCTCACACAGATATCATCCCCTGACTGCATTATTTTATTCTATTAAAAATCTTTCAAAGCTTACAATCTACTAAACACTGTTCTACCTTTCATGCAAAATGGTAAATGCGAAATATATGCATGAATATGCAAATCTGGGAACGCCCTCTCTTCTTCCTGCTGTCGCTAATAACCTAATATCACTCACGTTAGCTAACTTAGACAACTGTTTAACTAACTGCCAGTTAACTAACTCACGTTAATCACAGATCAACAAGATATCAAAATCCCACTGTTATTTACAGTGACATTTTGTCGTATAATGTTGCCATGACAACCGCTACCTATCCATCACTAGCCCTGTGTTCAGTTTGTTGCTTGTAGTCGTGTCCAGTGTTTTTTTTTTCTTCTTCTTCTAAAGCTAACTACCGAAACAGAAATGAAATAACGCACGAATCAGTGTGAAAGCCGTTTGTTTGATTTGCACGTTACGTGCTCGGCTTCGTAGCCTCATTCTCCGCTTAGATTAGCAAAGCAAGCTAAGTGCATTAGCTATGAACACTCACCAGAGTGATGTCTCTATACACATTTAACGAGAGGTTGCATGTAACAGGATAAAGATGATGGCAGGTAGGAAATAAAGTTGTGAGTGTAGAACGGAAGAGATGTCACACTACACACGCGTTAAGATCGGTCCGAGGAATCACTCGAGCCAATCGTTTGGATTTATATCTTCACCAAATTTGCATAAAATTGAGGAAATCTAACATAAATGTCGCTGAAATCGTGACTCTGTTGCTGTGTTGCTCGCTAGTGTATGAACGCAGGGTAACAGTTGCTAAGTTCGCTAGCTATCTAGCCTAGCATGCAGGTTTTGCAACCTAAAAGCTTCCTCTGATCATTTGCATATTGAATGTGATTGGTCCAAATCTGTGGAGATTATTTTATGAGCTCACAAGCTGAGCTCACATGGTTTAAAAGATTCAAATATGATGGTAGCGAGTTAGAGAGTGAATTTAATGTGTAACGATATAAAGTGCCATCACCTTCTTCCTCTTCCTCTTCCTCAGTGTTTTCTGCTTTCTTCATCGCCACTCGTTCTCCCTTCTCATCATCCTGGTTCATTTCCTCCTGGCTGGTGATGACGTCATTGTCCTGAGACTCCTGCTCCTTCTCCTCCTCTGCTCCTCTCTCCTTCACCGTCTCTCCCGGTGTCAGGACGGCCATCAGCATGGACTGATCTGTCAGGAGGAAGCAGGAGGACGGAGACACACAAATCTTGGAAGCTTTCTACAGATAGGAATTTTTGGATAAACTGCATGCAAAAGACGTCCACTCTTAAACTGTAAGAATAAAAACATCAGCAGAATGATGTTCACTTCGACGTTTTTCTTTTCGATCTGCAACTATAAACCTTAAGCCCCGCCCCCTTTCCAATTACAGCATGTCGTATATCCCTGAAAATCTTCTTTCCTGATATATATGTCAACTGACGTGTCATTATGATATACACATCCATTTCCTTATCTATCCACACACGCTAGAGTGAAAATATATAAAATCACGTTTATTTTTAAACTCACTTTTCAAAATTATTTTTCCACTTCCTTCCCTTCTGTTCTTTTCTTTCGTTCTTTTTTTTGTTTCTTTTTTCTCACATACTTTTCCCTTCCTTTCACTTTCTCATCTTACTATTCTTTCTTTGGTCCCTTCTTCATTTTATTCTACATTCTTTCTTCCTCTCTCTCCCTCCATCCATCATTTTTCCATTTTTTTTCTCCCTTTTTTTAATCTCTTCCCAGTTCAGAAGACCGAGCTGCAGTCATAACCTTTTACACGTTCATTTCTCTCCCTATTTAGAAGCTCATTGCAGAAGAACTTCATAAAATATTTTGTATAAAATGTTGGATGTCATAATGAAAAATGGTGTCAAAAATTATTTTTATAACAGTGCGTGTTATTTTCTTGATTAAATAATTAAAAATTTTTCCGGTAAATATCTCTCAGTATGTTCACAGTGAAATCTGTATTTTATTTTAATTCTAGCATCATTCAGAGACTAGATTTCTTCTTTTATAACCTGTGGGTTTTTTTGTATTTTAGTATTTATTTTTTATTAGTTTTTATTAGCTTTTTATTTTTTATTTTATAGCATGCACATTTATTCATATGTAATTAGATGAAGGCTCATTTGCATATACAAAATTCAGTTTTAATACAGTACTTGAGAATATCAGCAATCGGTGGGTGAAGACTGTGATCTATGAATTCAACTGTAAATTATTATCATTATTCACCTGCAGTGTTTCATTTGTATATAAAAACTGCACACAGCTGTGTGTTAGAATAAGTGTGTGACGTGTAGTAAAGGGAAAAAAGATGTTTCTTTTCACCTGCAGGGTCCTGGAGGTCTTGGGCGTGGTCAGGACGTTCCTCTATTCCCTTCTCAGATCTCTCATTGGCTCCTGGGAGGGGAGAAGGCGGAGTTAAATACTGACTCGGGGGGAAAAAAAGGAGGAAAACAAACTGAATAAAACGTCTGAGATATTCGACGACCTTCTCCAGCGATGTCCTGCAGCTCCTGGAGGAAGTTCCTGCGCCGCAGCACAGTCACGAGTCTGTCATCTACACACACACACACACACACACACACACACACACACACACACACACACAGAGGAGACAGTGAGTCTATCATTCACACACACACACACACATACAGGAGACAGTGATTGTATCATTCACACACACACACACACACACACACACACACACACACAATGCCTAGGTTAGAACTTCTGAATGCTAGCGTAAGAGGCGGAGCT
>CM075021.1:17928038-17951866 GCA_037576675.1 Pangasius sanitwongsei
TACACTCAGGAACATTAACGCAAACATACACTCAGGAACATTAACGCAAACGTACACTCAGGAACATTAACGCAAACATACACTCAGGAACATTAACGCAAACGTACACTCAGGAACATTAACGCAAACATACACTCAGGAACATTAACGCAAACGTTAACAGGAACATTAACGCAAACGTACACTCAGGAACATTAATGCAAGTGTAGACTCAGGAACATTAACGCAAACATACACTCAGGAACATTAACACAAACTGTACACTATGTGTACAGGACATGTGTTTTGCATGTCTTGGCCACGCCCCTTCCCCCCCCCGTCAGAGCCACAGGTGATAATATCATCTATCAGCGATAGTTAGGAGGCACGACAGGACGATGGTATATTATTGTATATTAATATATGGTATATGATGGTATATTACACGCGATCTCTCTCAAGCCTAGTGATGTAGCTGAGGTTGAAACTGTCAGAGCCAGACTTCACACACCATGCTGACACTGACGGTTTAGGCCACGCCCACATTTAAAATCCAAATCCAAATCCAGGTACGTACCTGATCAGCCAAATCACTGAGAGGTGAAGTGAATAACATTATCTTGTTACAATGGCACCTGTAAGTTCTCGAAGTTGATGTGTCGGAAGCAGGAAAAATGGGTAAACGTAAGGATCTGAGCGACTTTGACAAGGGTCATACTGTGAAGGCTAGACGACTGGGTCAGAGCAGCTCCAAAATGTCAGGTCTTGTGGGGTGTTCCCTCTGAGCAATGTTCTGCTGGGAAACTTTGGGTCCTGGCATTCATGTGGATGTTACTTTGGCATGTACCACATGTCCCTAATGGCAGTGGGCTCTTTTGGCAGGATAATGCGACCTGCCACACTGCAAAACTTGTTCAGGAATAGTTTGAGGAACATGACTTGTTGACTTGGCCTCCAAATTCCCCAGATCTCAAGCCGATCGAGCATCTGTGTAATGTGCTGGACAAACAAGTCAGATCCATGGAGGCTCCACCTCGCAACCTACAGGACTTAAAGGACCTGCTGCCAGATACCACAGCACACCTTCAGAGGTCTAGTGGAGTCCATGCCTCGACGGCTCAGAGCTGTTTTGGTGGCACAAGGGGAACTACACGATATTAGGCAGGTGGTTATAATGTTATGGCTGATCGGTGGCACTGTGGCATTGCGTCACACCCATAATACACACAAAATTAGAGCAGGAATGGGTGCAGGACACAAAATCAGTGTTCTGTGATGAACATTTCCATCTCTGGATTCGAACGCTGTGGTGTGAATGGAAGAGAACGTCCACATGAACAAATCAGAGAGTACAAAGGAGATTAAGATGTTGTGCATGGAAGCTTGTTAGACATTACAGGAAAAGGTTCAGCGCTGTAATTATGAGTAATAATGTAATAAATCTTTTCTCATACAGCGCTGTAGAAGTTGAGGCTCAAAGCTCACTCATGATACATCTGTAATTCTACCCCAACACATTTTCTACACACTGCAGGTTGTCATGTGATGGAAAGCTCTCGCTCGACCTGCTGACTGCCCTCTAGAGTTTAATTCCTCTTCATCCTGATTTCCCATGACGGGTTGTTAGGCAGCTCCTGGTGCTCACAAGCTCTCCGTTTCTCTCAGGAGGATGCTAATGGAGTCATACACACAGCTTTGAGTAGAAAAAAAAAGCAGCAGGTTACAATAACATGGTCTGGATAATGAGCTATGAGGATCAAAAAAAAAAAATAATAATAAAAACACAATATTACAGTTTCAGTGAAATGACAGACACACGGAATGCTTGTTGGTTTTTCCAGAATCAAATTTCCGGCTTCGCAACCTGACGAGATGTTAATCAGGGAGATCATAAAGCAGGCTGGCGTCAGCGTGGGCTCGGTGTTTACCCTGCATCACATGACCGCGTAACATCGCTGATACGAGCGAAGCTGAGGATTATTACAGAACACACCTGCGTGGGATTATTTGTTAGAGGAAACAGTGAAATCTGTTATAAAGTCAGATCAACATGTTACCATGACACTGGGTCATGTGATCTGGTGTTGTTCACACTACTGTGTTAGCTTAAGATAGCATTGAAATAAGCTTTAACACAAGACTTACACAGGATAGGAAGAACAGAGAGGTGTAAAAGAGCGTGTATACAGCTTTATTTAAAAGAGAATAAAAAGCACATCTCAGGTTGCGACATTTCAGTAATCGCATTACGTCAATCCAAACACTTCAGTCCTCTCGTCTGAACAGTAACGAGTTTTCAGGCCAACCTCAGGCCGCCTGTGTCCAGGCGAGCTCGGCGCTCAGCTCACACAATTACCTTCTCCAGCTAAATCAATTAGAAGAGCATTAGTGTGGGTTAAATGGAGTCTGCACCTGCTGCTGCGCTAAAACGCTTCATATCCGGTCAGGTGGATCAGGAAAGGTCATCAGGTCAGAGGACACAATGTTCTCATCATGCTTGTGCATTTTTTAAACTTCAATCTGATGAGCTTCACATGAGCAAACAAAAGAGTGGTGCTGCCTTTCGTAGACTTTTTAAAAAAAAATTCATTAGCGTCTGTCACTTGCAGAGACACTCTAAAGCTTTGCTTGGTCACTTACTAAAAGTCTGAAGGATGCCAAGATTATCGTAAAGTTAAACTCCACCCAGAAACACAGGAGATATGTTTATACTGAAAGGCTTGTGATGTGTTTAGTGATTCTGGTGCTAATTTGTTGGTTGCTCTGTATTGTCGTTATTCCTGTGACTAGTTAGCGGTTGTGTGCTGCACGCATGTCACAGGGAGACACTGTTATTATTATTGCTAGTGCAGTTACAATGGCGCTTAGAAGGAGAAACAAATTTCAGCAATCTCAAATACAATCTCAAACACTACAGGCTTCACTGAAGTTTTTGCTCAAAGTCCCAGAAATGCAATGCAGCTATACGATGCTGAGTTACAGCAGAGACTCGGCTCGGCTAGTTAGCGATGTATGAGATAACGACGGAGATGGTGTTGCTTTGGAAGCTGATCTGTCTGAGCAGAGTGTACAGATGTGAGACTAAAGCACTAAAGCGCCGCTGCATTGCTTTCTCTAGATAGAGATGAAGTGAGGGTTAAATCCCACTGCACCACTATCCGCAGCTAGTCGAACGGCATCGTGGGTAAAGGTGGACACCGTTAACCAAAGAAATGAAAACAGACCAACATGATGAAAGAACTCAGAATACATCTTGAACATCGCTGTTATATTAGAAAGATTAATAAGCAAGTCATCTGTGGAGGAGTTTGTCTGGCTCCGCCTACTTATCTAGCCTCCGTCCTTTATACCCACATGTACTGTCTGATCGTCTGCTCTCTGTCACTTCCTCTCAGCTCGTCATAGGAGACAGGGCTCAAAATTGTGGAAAGCTCTTCCCTTGTCCATCTCCGTCCTCGCACCTCCCTCCCTGATTTTAAAACACAACCCAGAACCCGTCTTTTCCCACCTTGCTTTTCTTGCTTACCTAACAAGTCGTATCTGCCTGTCTTATTGTTCCCTATATATATATATAGAAGCACTATTCTAACCTAACATTTTATCAGACATACAGTTACAGATATCAGACAGCTGCACTCTGTAAATAGCGGATAATTGCGCCTGGATACAGTATAAATACTGGGTGCCATTACTTTTAGGAAGAATGCGTTTTCTCCTCGTTCTGGTTCCTTAAGGTGTCACTGCTAATTTGTGAGGAGTTGAGGTATGAGATGTTGGAGAAGCGCTACAGTACTGCAGAGTGAAGGGAGTTGATGCTTCACGCTGCGCTGTGTGCAGGTTTCAGCTGGAGTCCAGGTCTAGCAGGAGAAAAGGAAAGACGCGAGCGCAGAGTGGAAGAGGAGCGTGGATAGCCGAGCTCCCGCTGATGCGGCCGTGTCACTCCTCACAGCACTCGGCTTGGTGTAGATATACGGATGGTCCTGGATTTAAAAAAACGAGAACACAGAGAGAGCGAAGAGAATTAAAAAAAGGAGCAGGAAATGGATGAAGGATGAAGAGCAGGCGATGTGATTTTAAAAAGCTTATTAAAACAGCAGAAGCTTTACCACAGGAGGACACATGAGCTGGATCGGGGTTGAAAAACTCTCAACCATAAGCTTCTCCCCAACAGGCTGGAACTGAGAGTGATAAAGAGGGAAAAAAAATCCATCAGAGCGTGTCTCATTACTGCAGTTATTATTGTGCTTAAAGCCCTATTCAGACGGGATCCGTTTTCCATGTGGATAAAGCTTTAGTCGAGCGTTTCTACTTCTGCAAAGCCACGGCATCTGGACCTGAAGTTATTGCTAATGTTGTGAGAGGAGAAGCAGCTCTTCCAGACATCGCTTGTTTAAATGACACGTTTTTCTGTGTTTCACCGTCGGGTTAGCTGATGTAGTGATGGGAATCTCGCCTCTCTTCAGTGAATCAAATTATTTGACTCAGGTCACTAAGAGTCGACTCTTTCGGCTCCCGAACGGCTCATGTATGTGCGTCGGCTCTAAAGGTTCACCTAAAGGAGCTGACTCATGGAGTCCACACGTTTCTCGTGAACGTCACGCTTGCGTTATGAGACTGCTAATGCAGATTGATTTCCGGCCTCTTCTGTATCCACCATCGTAGTCACTGGTGCTTGAGGCTCCTAGTGAACTTTGTTACATCTCTCTCTCTCTCTCTCTCTCTCTCTCTCTCTCTCTCTCTCTATTCAACTTTTTTCAATTCAACAAGCTTTATTGGCATGACCGTATACGTGTCCAGTGCTGCTGCTGAAGCATTACAGGAAGTAGAAGAGCTGTTGTTAACAACAAACAAATTCGTTACAGCATGGAGAATAGAAATTAAGCGTTAACACAAATATTGGCAATCTTAAATCTCTCTCTCTCTCTAACGCTAAACTCACCATGTTGTTCCAGAGACCCTTGGCCAGCTCTTCATGTCCTTTTATGGTGAAGTGGAAACAGTCCGGGGTGAAGAAGCTCATGTCAATCTTCCCGTTCTTACCAGAAGAAGAGAGATGTATGACCACATGACATCACACGCGAGTGACGTTTCAGGAATTTCACTTTATGTTTTATTGTTTTTGAGAAACCTACCAAATTCAGGTGGTTTTTTTTTTGTTTAATTAATTGAATCTGTTTATAGTGGAACCTAAAACTCCATTCAAATTGTCTATAAAATAACGAACCTATAATCAACCTAGCTGCGAGCTGCGAGCTAGCTAAACTCCTAGCGTCAGTCGTTAACCAGCTCATGCTTGGCGTCTACATTTCCCGGTTGCCTAGTAACAGTGTTTTCTCTTCTCAGGTTCAACACACAAAGTGACATTAAAGCTGCAATCAAGACGAACTCTTACAGGAAGTCGTGGAGGGTCTGCGTGTTTCAGAAACGGCTGAAGAACCACAGCGAAGTCGCTTTTAAAGAACCGGTCAGTATGGAGGAGCTGTTCCAGGGCATTCTGGGAGAACAGAAAAAAATGCAATTTAAAACATAAAATAATAATAATAATAATCTTTATTTATATAGCCTGCTTGAGCTGAGGGAAGAATAACAGTAAGATACACCATTCACAGCTTTAAATTCCTCGTGGAAGTCGAGATTTCATTACGCATGATAACGTACTTCCTTTTAAAACAGGAACAGCCAATGGCGTGCGAGATACGCCACACCCCCCACCCGAGCTATACAACCTTAGTGATCTAGCTATATATGGAGAGCAGTGAAGAGTTTAATGAGGCTTGTTTTTTTCCATCTGTGGAGGATTTCTTCATCCACGTCTGTCCACTTTAACCAGGACGGTATCCTAGGCAACGAGATGCCGTGTGGTTTTGGAGTTATGCTGTATGCTTTTTAATCAACAGCCGGAGACGGAGACGGAGAGCCGCAGGGTCATCACCTCCACAAATCCATAAATACAGATGAAGAAGACTAGCTGTTCGATCAGAACAAAAGTAATGGCACCCTTTAAAAGAAGGAAGTTAGTTAGTTAGTGTGTGTCTGTGGTAGACACGGCACTGCAGTGGCTGAGCTGCTTTACTGGAAGATTTAGTCGTGCTTAAGAGGTGCTCTATCACCGTGTAGTCACCATTTGTCATTTCCGGTTTTCTCTTTACCTTTTATGGAGTTTTGTGGGCGTGGATAAATGTAAATGTGGCGTGAACGTGCTTGGTAATTTACGGCTGATTGGCACACGTGACTAAGAAGAAAATCAGCGAAAACATTTATACACAACTTTAAAGTTGTGAAAGACTGATAAACGTGGCACGTTATGTTTCTGAATTAGACACTGCGAAGCTGGATATGAACAAAGAACAATAAGGAACCTAAAACAGAACCCTGTGGGACACCGTAGTGCACATTCCACTCTCCACTGACGCTAAACTCAGACACTTCAGCGTCCCGTAGTCAAGTACACCTCCACCACTGAGACGCCGCTGAGCGACCTGTAGAGGTTTTATTCCGTCATACACGATCTTCACACCTGGAACTGGAGGTTGACGTCAATCAGCTCTTTCAGATCAGCAGAGTCCGAGGCTGGCTTCACCAGACACGAGCAGAAGGACCTGAGGAGATTGGACCAGGTTTGTGAATAAAGAATTAATGTAGAATTAATGTAAAAGCCAACATTGTGCGTATGAAAGAAGAACAATAAGAAACCGTGTGGGACACTGAATTACACTTCTTTAACTTAGACACTTAATTTAGCTACGTTTAGTAAAAAATAAAGTAAAATAAAATCATGCCTCTTAATCGATTGGTTTTCACTGATGAAGTTTATGAAAAGCTTGAAAGTGCCAGCGTTACTTAAACCATAAAACACAATTATGGATTTATTTTCTATTTTACAGGAGACTGTAGTGTTAGTGGAATAAATTGTAGTGTTAGTGGAATAAATTGTAATCAAATTACATCAAGTCCCCAATTTGCCTAGTTTTAGTTCCCACTGTGTTATTTGTTATTTTTTAAATGTCCTGTTGCTTTCTTTGCGTCCACGCAGCACATGTACAGAACCTCTGGAGCAGACAGCCAGGCGTGGGCTTCTGCACCTCCCTCAGCCTCTCCATGGGTAAAATCTGAACCACATTCACAATCATCCGAGGAACCTGAAGGCAAATAAAGAACCGCTGTAAAGAAATAGCGATGGAAATTCCAGTCAGATCAATCGACTCAGCTCACCCGTAAGAGTCGACACCTTCAGCTCCTAAAGGGCTCATGGTCTTTTTTTTTTTTTTTTTTCCCCCCAAAGATGGTCAAAGTCGTGGATTTAACACTTAAAATGTTCAGTTAACAAAACACTATACCTAGTAGGGGTTGCACAGAGTAGTGGATTAACACGGTCACTAATCACGGCTGTGGAGATGGAGATTAGTCGGGCGGAGGAATAAACAGTGACGCAGACTGTAAAGAAAGCAGCTGGAAATAAAAAATCTTTCCGTTAACACTCTGATATCGCTGGTGATGTGATGACATCATCTCGACATCGTGATCAATGATGTCACGGTGCGTTTTTCTGAGATATTGTGGATATCGCAATATATTTTCATTAATTATTTAATGACTCTACTGGAAGCAAGTGATGTGGTCAAAATTTTGTATTTAATCTTTTTTTTTTTAAGTCTCACCTTTTCAAGGTTAAATATTTATCTCCATATTTATTTTCATCTCCATCCATACATCTCCTACAAACACCCAACCTCCATCTCCATCTCCATCTCCAATGTTACTATTTATTTTAGTATTGCAATTTAGTATTTAGTGTTAGTATTGCATTTATTGCACATATCTGCACTTTATATCTGCGCTGTCACCATCTATATAATCCATATATATATTCTTATACACTTTTTTATGTATATATTTTTCTTTATATTTAAGATTTATTTCTGTATTTCCTTTTCTATGTTGGAGCAGGTGTACAAAGCATTTCACTGCCAGTCGTACTGTGTATGGTTACGCTTGTGACAAATAAAATTTGAATTTGAATATTTTAGTATTTTTTAATAAACAAAAATTCTACAATTTTAAATAACAATAAAAAAAAGACGACATTATTTCAGGACACATTAAATAAAGTGTTTTGTTTTTGTTTGTCACTAAGCGAACCTATATATCGTGATGCCTATCGTGTATCGCAGAAACGCTTGAGAGAATCGTGCAACGATGTTTTCGTCATATCGCCCACTTCTACGCGAGACCGGGTGAGATCTCACTCAGCTAGTTTAGAGTCAGAGGACTGGTGCGTTCCGGCTCAAAGACGCCGATCCAGGCGGGGTTTCGGACGCGGGAGTTGAACACGGAGGAAAAACGTCCCAGACGCTGCTGAAGAATCTGTGATTTCAGCAGAGCCGCCAGCTCCATCACGCCAGTGCACCGATTAAGCTTTAAAAGCTATCAATGTGTAGCCTGTGTGTGTGTGTGTGTGTGTGTGTGTGTGTGTGTGTGTGTGTGTGTGTGTGTTTATCTGCTCAAATAAAACAGCCTAAAAATAGCGACGTCCTGAAACAGATTTTATTTTGACTACGGAAAAGACGACGAGTCGATGAGTTTTTTTCGACTCGCTGGTCAAGTAGTAAACATTAGCATGAGATATTTTAACCCTTTCATGCATAAATTATTTAAAACACACATCCAGATTCTTTCGATTTTCTTTTTGTTTTCTTAAAATCGCATAAAATCTAAATATCAAATATGAAAATGTGAATGGATCGTCCATGAGTAAAAATGGCTAAAACAGTAAAATTATATCTGAAATAATATAGAATAAAAAAAAAAATCTTCCAATGTCCAAAGTTTTAACATTTTAACATTTAGGTCTAAAATATATAATGCTGAAGACCAAAAATGTAGAAATTTTTTAGAAATTATTATTTCTAACATATAAAGTTTACACAGTTTAAAAAAAAAAACATTATTATAAAATAAATAAATAAATAAAGCTAGTTTTTGGTTGAGTCTGGCAAAAAAAAAAAAGCCCAACATTTTTTTTTTTACTTTAAATTTTTTTATGTAGAAACTTAGTAAAGTTTGAAGATCACAAATAGTTGGACGCGATGCATGAAAGGGTTGATGTTAAATCAGTGTAAAATTCCTGCGTTAATATCAGAGGGTCTCAGTCAACAAACTGGAAACGGAGGAATGTATTGATAAATCGTCCGCAGGTGCGTTTACACCAGGAGTTCGCTACATTTACGTATATGGAGCCTCTAAATAGACGTTTTAATGCTTATATTTCTACCTCATTCATCAGCATCTCCAAGGACGTGGCCATGTAGTGGATGAAGTTCTCCACTGAAAACAGGGACTGTGTGAATAAACAGAGGAACAGAGGAATGAAAAGGATGGACAGACTCTGAGCGAGGTTACACGCGAGAAGAACACTAATACAGATGTAGATACGCTGTTACTCCGTCTACACTAAACGTGTGTCACGTGTGGAGCAGCTGGAACACTGCACCTGGTCCTTGCAGTAATCACAGATGTCGTTCATGCCGATGAGAACCGTCAGCAGTTTCCAGTCCTCATCGAAGTTAACGTCCTGTAGTCAAAACACCACCATCAATTTACTTCATTACAGAATAAAATACAGGAGTACGAGCGAGAGAGGTTCTGAGAGCGGATCATCAGTAACACTCCGCTTCTCCCACGGTTCTCTACAGGTTCTCACCTCCAGCGTCTTCAGGGTGTCGATCAAATGCCGGGTTTGTCCAGGAAGATTACTTACACACACACACACACACACACACACACAGGAGAAGTGTGTTATTTTTAAAGTTAACTTTACGCCTGGAAAATTGGTCAGAAGGTGTTGATTAATTTTCTGTAACTGAAGCCTACACTGACACTTACTAGGTGTTGTGTCCCGTCACGGCCAGATTCAAACCCGTCTCACTGACCGGAGCCGGGGTTCCGTGCACGGTTCTGCTCCGAGCCGGACCCACTAGATCGGGGTTAAAGAGTCTGAGGATGTCTGAAACACACACACACACACACACACAACATGATGCTATAGAGGAACCATTTTTAGTTCCCTTAAGAACCATTAGATGGTTGTTGGTGCCACAGAGAACAAAACAAACGCCACTGTAAATGGAGGTAAAGGTGGAACCCTGTGGAAGGATCTTTAATAAATCATTAGTTTTTTGTGGCAACAACAGAACCTGGTCTGGACTGAAGAGTTCTTTACAGAACCAAAAAAAGTTATTTAGGGAACCATGAATGGTTCCTCTTCAGCAAAATCTTTCTGGAGCCGTTATCGTTTGGAGAGGACGAGGACGATGTCAGTGTATCTGATGATGCTTTCTTTTGAATGATGTCTCAGGAGAACTAGGTTTGGGTTCCTTGAAGAACATTTTGATGAAAGGCCCTTTGACTATTTTTTGTTGGTGCCACAATGAACCAAAAAGTGGAACAAGTTAGAAGGTAGAACAGAATTTCTTCATCGTGGCAGTAACAAAAAATGTTTAAAAAATGAGTTCTTTAGGGAACCAAAAGGATTTTTAAGGAACCAACAGTGGCATCATTTTAAAGATCTTTATTTTTTAGAGTGTATGATGTCAGAGTTAGAGGTTAAATAATAGAGTGGGCGATGTCAGTATATCTGGCAACCCTTCAGAAAGTTCTTCAGAACTTATAGAGGAACCAGTATGTCGTAGAAGAACCATTTTTGGTTGCGTGAAGAACCTCTTGATTTTCTTGCTGCCACAAAGGAAAAAAAAATCCCACCATAAATATTAGCACCCTGTGGAAGATTTTTTTTTTAATAGAAAATCTGAGAAAAATCTTTAGAATGATGTCACAGGAGAACCATTTTTGGTTCCTTGAAGAACCCATTCATGATCTTAGTATTATAGGGTTCTATCTCTCTCTTATTCTTAACCCAGGTAGAGTCGTATAATATTAAGGTCACGCTCTGATGTGTGGTTCTCTGGTGCCTGAAGAACCATTTCCCATCAATAAATATGTACACGATGCAGAAGGTTCTGGAAGAATCTGGAAACGGTTCTTGGCTCTAAAGAACATTTTCTAGCTCCTTTTTTTTATAGAGTGTATGAGAATGTCAGTATATCCACAAACGCTTTAAACTAAAGCTCAAAGAAAAGGTTCTTTATAACCCTTGTTTGGTTCCTGAAGAACCTTTCATTGATGGATCTTTAACCATTTTACTGGTGCCACAGAGAAGAAAAAGTGGAAGGAGATGTTTGTGGGAGAAAATGATTAGTTTATTGTGGCAAGTGAGTTTAAAAAGAAGCAAAAAAGAAAGAAAGAAAGAAAAGAAAGAAAGAAAAATGTGGGTTCTTTATGGAACCAGATTTTTTAAAAATAAAACACACAAGTATTTACAGAAACACTTTGAAGAACCTTCACTCGCATCTTCATTTTTAAAAGAGTGTACAACAACTCTTTAGAAATAAAGTGCAGAAAAGGTTCTTTAGAATGATGTCATAGGAGAACCAGTGTTTGGTTCCTTATAGAACCTTTTATTATCTCCCACTCGATCTTAACCCAGACTGAACCCTATAATACTGACGAGCGTCTCTTTCACAACAAAGTTCTCATAAGAACAAGCTGGAAAAGGTTCTCCTATAAGAGTGTGTGTGTGAGTGTGTGTTACAGTAACAGACATATAGCGGTTATAATGTGTAATAAACGCTGAATAAAGCTTCAGTAGGACTTACTTGCGAGTGTTATAACGTTCTGGAAGGTTCCGTAGCCGCCGATGCTGCATGAGGTATTAAAGGTAAAAGACATCAGTGTTCAGGTCAAATCACTTCACCGCAGTGGAACTGTTTCTGTTTAAATGTAGGATGTAATGAATATATACAGTAAGTATAGAGCTGAGTGCAAAAGTTTGTGCACCCTCACCTCAAACTTCTGACCCCAGCAGTCACTTCTGCTCTGCTGACAGACTGTTTGGTTTGTTGATGAACATAATGAACATATTTCTTTCGTTTTTTTTCCAATTTAAAATTTTTCACATTTTTCCCCCTCTCTTTCTTTTCTTTCTTTCTTTCATTTTTTGTGCGTTTTTTACTTTCCCTTTTTCTTATCTGGCTTTAACAGTCCAGGGAAATTCAGACTTTGTTTTTTTTTTTAACTGAAACTTTGGTGGATCTAAGGATTTTTGGATAATTAATGGTTAATTTTGGATAATTAATATTAATATGTACTAATAATATATTTATCCAAGCGCACAATCACTATTATTATTAGTATTACTTACATTCAGATTATTTGCACATTATTACCATTTGCACATCCGCATTTTTATCCGCTGCATCATACTGCATGCATCATACAGTTTACCTTTACCTGTGTACTGTTTATCTCAACTAACTGCACCTTAATTCTTATTTATAGCCATCTGCATGGTTATGCATCATACAGTTTACCTTTACCTGTACACGGTTAACTTATTGCCCCATAACCCTGTTACCTCATTTTAACTTATTTGTTATTTGCACTTCTAGTTGGATGCTAACTGCGTTTCGTTGTCTCTGTACTCGCACTCTGACCTAATCTAATATTTCACTTTATTTCATCTTTAAATCAACTCAGAATTTAGTTTTTTTTTTGGTAGATAAACTGTAAAATTAAAGTACATTTTTCTTCTTCTCTGCCCCCAAACCCAAGGGGGTGTAAACTTTTGCACGGTGCTTGTTCACAGCAGGTGTATTGTGTAAACTGTGTGTAACTGGTGTGATATGATGACCTCCATGAGACGTGTCGGAATTCGATGGGTATTCCCAGCACGGTGGTGGCGTTCGCCCCGATAGCCGTCTGCAATCACACAACCACCAGCATTCTGCGTCAGTCACTACAAACACAGCGCCGTGGACTTCTGCACTCTGATTGGCCAGAAATTTTACACTAATAGTGTTGTTTTTGTGTAACTGGGGGAAAGACCACACCCACTTCCTACTTTACTGAAGGTTCACACTCACCGTCAGAGAATCTCCCAGAGCAGCAATCACCTTAATATCTGCTGCTTTCACCACTTCAACTGCAACACACACACGCACACACGCGCACACACACACACACACACACACACACACACACACAAATGCAAACGCATTTATCAAAAACATCACAAAACAAAACAATTTACAACTGCTAAACAAAAACACACAATCAAATAAATAAAGCATGAGAACAGTCTCACAACCGCTAAACACAAACAAACAAACAAACAATAAATAAATAAATAAAGCAGGAGAACAGTCTCACAACTGCTAAACACAAACAAACAAACAAACAATAAATCAATAAATAAATAAAGCAGGAGAACAGTCTCACAACTGCTAAACACAAACAAACAAACAAACAATAAATAAATAAATAAATAAATAAAGCATGAGAACAGTCTCACAACTGCTAAACACAAACAAACAAACAATAAATAAATAAATAAATAAAGCAGAACAGTCTCACAACTGCTAAACACAAACAAACAAACAATAAATAAAGCATGAGAACAGTCTCACAACTGCTAAACACAAAAATAAATAAATAAATAAATAAATAAATAAATAAATAAAGCATGAGAACAGTCTCACAACTGCTAAAGACAAACAAAAAAAATAATTAAATACATAAACAAACAAACAAACAAACAAACAAACAAGTTAAACATGAGAACCATCTCACAATTGCTAAACACAAACAAACAAACAAATAAACAAACAAAGCAAGCAAGCATGTGAACAGACTTTACAACTGCAGAAAATATGTTCAGATAAACACAAAAAAGAAACAAACAAACAAATAAATAATAATAATAATAATAACAGCATTTCCAGATGCCAGAAATATGGTCACATAAACAAACATAAATAACGAAATAAACAGACAGACAGATAGATAGATAGATAGAGAAGTAATAGGGAAAAAAATAAAATATCAACTTTAAAGTCGTACTCTTAAAGATTCGATTATCATCATAAATAAATAAAACCGTTTGTGTGAATGTGTGGTTTTGATGATTTGTGGAGAAGAACGAGGGAATGAGGAGGACAGACGAAGCCAGGTTGGAGTTTCTTTAAAATTTAAAACTTTGTTCTATTTTTTTTCCAATAAGGATTTTTTTTTTCTAATCATCAAACCTGCCATGAAGATGCTTTAAAATCCATTTCACAAGGCGAGGGAAGTTCATTTTACTCCAACGACAAGCAGAGAAAAGCTTCGAACAAAAGCATCTCCAGCTGAACCAGTTACCTGAAGCAACAGCCGCGTATCACTCGCGCTTTCGCTTCTGGAGGACATGCAGGAGATCTGATGTGTCGCTCGGACGTTTGTAAAGATGATCAGTAATCTTCATCAGACCTGAGATCTGATGTGATATTCCTCGATGTAAATGGAGTGATAGCACTCAGAGTTGATTTGCTTCTGTTACCTGATGTGGGTACGGTGGATGAAGGGCTCATGTCAGGACAGCGGAGAGGAGGATGTTTAAAACTCACAGGTCTGCTTTTCTCAGGATGTTCCTACAACACGAAACACACACACACACACATCACCTCAAACCCACAAAGTGCTGATTAATTCTCTAGAACAGCAGCTCCGACAGCAGCGCAGGTTCACATTAATGCACTCGTTCTGATACGCTATCGTTTCCATAGTAACAGCTCATTCACAGGGACTCGTACAGCGGACGCTCCACGGAAACGGATTAAACAACGTTGTGTAAACGTCGATGTGCTGAAGTTTTCCGTAAGGAGACGTTTATTTACGTAACATGTATGGAAGGAGTCTCCAGTGTCAGTGCGTTGTAACAGTCAGAGGTAAAGCTGTAACGGTGAGATTTCCGACATCTTCGGAACAGAGGAGTTTACGCTTGTTTGCGTTTTCTCTGTGAATTTTGTCGCATTAACTTTAAGAGAGAAAAAAAGTAGTGATGGAACGTAACATAATGCCGATGTTCCACAGCATTAACTATAAACGGATAAATTGTAAAACACATTGTAATCGTCGTCAGGTTGCTGTGGTATAAGAGGAATAAAACACGTGGGGACGTGCTGTTATGGGAACTTTGGAATGGGAACAGTAACTGCGCTTCATCACACCACTCGGTGATTAGTTTACTGTAACAGCACAACACACAGTGGCTTATTCTTTTTTGATAAAGTGGTTTATATAAGAAACAGACCTTCCTCAGGGCTTCCTTGCTGTAATAGCGGAGTCCTTCTTCATACTCCCTCCTCCATTCATCCCCTTAAAAAAAAAAATGCCTCAGTGTCACCTTTCACCATAACCATCAACAGCACCTGTGACCTTTGACCCGAGACTACATCAGCAGTACAAGCAGAGCTCTGGCCTGATGGTGCGTCACACACTCCGCTCTCTCTAGAACTTACCTCTGACAGGACGGGAGGTGAGCAGGCACGTTGCCACGGCGAGCCAAAGCCCCTCCATGATGGTGTGTGTGTGTGTGTGTGTGTGTGTGTGTGTGTGTGTGTATGTATGAGAGAGAGAGAGAGAGCGCGCGTGGTTTGGACAATGGCTAAAGCACATGGTCAGAGCAGGTCGTTATATCAGGGCCCCCTTTAGCTCACCGCACACACACAAAACAGCTGAGTGACAAAGCTCTCTCTCTCTCTCACACACACACACACACACACACACACACACACACACACACACACACACACACACACACAATCTTGGCGTCATTATGACATTTCAATAACCAGAACCACACTGAGGGTGTGACGGTCGAACTCGCACTGTTCATTCCTCTGTACTGTTAGTATTTTTTTTAATTCAGTGTGTACAAAAGTTGTAGTTGTTTGTCTGTCTGTCTATCTATCTATGTCTGTTTATCTATCCATCCAGCCATCTGTCTATCTTTCTGTTTATCTGTCTGTCTGTCTATCTATCTGTCTGTCCTATCTGTCTGTCTGTCTAGCTAGCTATCCATCCATCCATCCATCTATCTATCTGTTTATCTATCCATCTGGCCATCTGTCTATCTTTCTGTTTATCTGTCTGTCTGTCTATCTATCTATCCATTTATCCATCCATCTATCTCTCTATCTATCTATCCATCTATCTATCTATCTATCTATCTATCTATCTATCTATCTATCTATCCGGCCATCTGTCTATCTTTCTGTTTATCTGTCTGTCTATCTATCTATCCATCCATCCATCCATCTCTGTCTGTCTGTCTATCCATTTGTATCCATCCATTTATCCATTTATCCATTTATCCATCCATCTATCTATCTATCTATCTATCTATCTATCTATCTCTGTCTGTCTGTCTGTCTGGCTATCTATCCATTTGTATCCATCCATCCATCCATCCATCCATCTATTTTAATCGAGGGTGATCCCCCAAGCTGAAACTCACTCAATACAAAACAGTAAATATTAAAAGTGTGGAATCATTAAGAGTGAAATGGCTCCATAGTGAAAGCTCTGAAATGTCTGATGAACACGTCACTGACTGAAGTTTAAAAAAAAAGATGAGACGTAAAATTAGGAGTTAAAGTTAAAGCCACTGAATTTCCTCCCATTTGTGAGAATCATAGTTCTGAGACTCCGCCGGCTTTGAGTGATAGAACTTTTTAAACGAGGGGTAAGAAGCGTCTTTGTACACTTAAAGAGTGACACCCAGGTGGTCACTTTTCTTCTTCTGATCACTTCCTCATTAGATTTCGTCTCTCAGATCTCTGGTCCGAAATCTTGAGGAGGACACGGAGCTTCTGTGGACAGGAACTCTGTCTCTTTCTTTTTGGATCTGCTCACATCTCCACGGTTTCTGTGGAGGCATCTGATCATCCTGATCATCTCACCTGAAATGCTGAAGTGGAACTGGCCATCTTCAGGTGCTCTAACACCTAAAGTTCCCTTTCTGGATTATTATTTGCAGCTGGCACTAATGATGGACGTCCCAAAAAGTAATATGCGATCGACGTAATGAGCGTCCCTCTCACCACCTTAACACCACCTTAACACCACCTGGGAAACAACTCAACCCGTTTCTGCACCAGTTGTGGTGAAAGTTTCGACCAAGGAACACTTTCAGTTCTTCCACACGTGAGCATCGACAATCTACTCATTTCTTCTCCAGAACATCTCACAGATGTTGTGATCAATACGGCTCTCTTTTAAAAAAAAAAAAAAAAAAAAGCAGCTGGTGCTTTAGATCATCATCATCCTCCTGCTGAAAAATTCACTTGTCGCTTGAATTAATTTCTTCTCTTATTTCTGAGTTCATGATGCTGTCAGTGAAGATCAGCTCTGTAGGAGAAACATCTCCAGCCTCCTCCGTTGCTTTAAAGTACCCTTAGTGCAGTCTGGTTGGAGGAGTTCTTCTCCTGGCTTTCTCCACACAAACACTCTAGCATCAGTTCCATCCAAGTTACATTTGGATTCATCTGGAAATGAGATGGTTCTCCAGGAGCTGCTGTCTTTCTGCGCATCTTCTTACTCCGCAAACGTTCTTACTCCGCAAACGTTCTTACTCCGCTCCTTCATCTTTGATTTTTAAATCTTTTTTTTCTGATCTGGTGAATAGAGTGGCCTCCTTCTTCTTCTGGTCCCGAGGTCATTTATAGTGGATGTGTGCAGTCAGTTACCTTCAGGGTCACCCAGGTTCCCTAACAGTGTAACCACAGCGTTCATCACTTTAACTACAGATCAACTGCCACAACCAGAACACGAGAACATCCAGGACACGAGAACAACCAGGACACGAGAACAACCAGGACACGAGAACAGCCAGAACACGAGAACAGCCAGGACACGAGAACGCACTCAGCTGCCTAATACACACTTTTACTGCCTAACTTTAACCAGTATATCTATCATTATTACTATCATTATAATTATATTATTATTATGTTGTTGTTGCTTAAGTGTCCTAATATTTTTGGGGCCAGTGCAGATAGATAGATAAATGGATGGATATAAATGGACAGATACCTAGATGGACGGATAGACAGATAGATAAACAGACTGACAGATAGATAAACAGATAGATAGATAGATAGATAGATAGATAGATAGATAGATAGATAGATAGCTGGATTAAAAATAAGTAAATGAATAAATGAATGAATGAATGGATGGATGGATGGATGGAAGGATGAATGAATGGATAAATGAATGAATGGATAAATGGATGGATGGATGGATGGATGGAGTAAAATGAAACCCCGGTGCTTTAGCTCCAGATCCACTGAAGAAGGGAATAAGATGTAGAAGATGTTCCTGAGAGTCTCGTGTCGAGTCTCGTGTTTCTCCTGAAGTGATGTACGCGAGATGTTTCTCCTGAAGTGATGTACGCGAGATGTTTCTCCTGAAGTGATGTATGCGAGATGTTTCTCCTGAAGTGATGTATGCGAGATGTTTCTCCTGAAGTGATGTATGCGAGATGTTTCTCTTCTCGTGGACTAAAGTGTAGAGGTAATTTCCCCCGAGCTGAAAGTCTCTGATGCAGAAATAATGTGAAGTGTAAACTGCTGTAAATCTGAGGAGTTTGGACCGACACGTCATCTGTGTGTGTGTGTGTGTGTGTGTGTGTGAGAGTGTGTGAGTGTGTGTGTGTGTGTGTGAGATGAGTGGACTGTGCCTGAGTGACATTTCATCAGAAGTGTTTAAAGGGTAATTCCTGAACTGAAGCGATCACGTTTCAGCAGAATTTCATCATAACGAAAGATTCTACACTTTATATAATGCGCTCGTGTCACTGACAGTAAATAAATAAATAAATAAATAAATAAATAATAAACATAACATTTGTTTTACGTCATAAATAAAACAAGACCACAAACTTAACGAGAAGAAATTCATTAAACAATAAACGACACACACCCGAGTGTTTTATCATTTATACTACTACAATTCATCTTTTATATGTTTATATTTGTATATATTTTATATATTTATATTACATTAATCATATTCTCCTTCAGCTTCCTACAGATATTATTATTATTATTATTATTATTATTAGGTAATAGCAGTATTTATTTTTTTTTTTTACTATTTTCTATTTTTTGAAAAAAAAAATTTTTTTTTACTATTTTGACTTCTTTGTTTCTTTATTTATTTTTTCTGCATTTAAATGTATAAAAGGTGTGATATAAACAAACAAATTGCATTATTATTATTATTTTTTTATTTTGTTGTCTATCTATCTATCTATCTATCTATCTATCTATTTACTTCACACTGTAAGGCTGCATCTGAAATGGATAAAATGTTCTACATAAATAAATATATAAATTGTTTTATTATTATTAATGTTGGTTTTGTTATTTTTACTTTGACTGTTTTTGTTTATTTTGTTTTTTGTTGTTTTTTTTTTACTTCACATTAAGCTGCATCTGAAATGGATAAAACGTTCTATATAAATAAATATAAATTCTTTATTATTATCATTTTACTTTTAGAAAAAAAGAAGAATTTTTCAATGATTCATAAGGACTATATAAATTTATATAAATTCTTTTTTTTCTACTTTTTTGTTTCTTAATTTTTTTATATATATATTTATACATATATAAA
The DNA here is from genome assembly GCA_037576675.1 of Pangasius sanitwongsei. Classification (NCBI taxonomy): domain Eukaryota; kingdom Metazoa; phylum Chordata; class Actinopteri; order Siluriformes; family Pangasiidae; genus Pangasius; species Pangasius sanitwongsei. The sequence goes on from CM075021.1 coordinate 17,947,569, forward strand.
AAATATATTGTATATATTATTATATTATAATAATATACATATAATATAAAATATATATATATATATATAATTAGTCAATTTTACTATTGTATTTAGATTTTTTTCTTTATTTTTTTTTTTTTAACTTCACACTAAGCTGCATCTGAAATGGAAAAAATGTTCTATATAAATAAATATAAATTGTTTATTATTATTATTTTATTTTTATTTTCTTTATTTCTGTTTTTTTTAACAGAAAAGAAGAAAAGCTGAATTTTTAAATGATTGATAAGGACTATATAAATTAATATAAATTCTTTATTTTTGTTTCTTTATTTTATTTTATTTTTTTACTTCACACCGTAAAGCTGCATTTTAAACGGATGAAATGTTCTATATAAATAAATATAAATTCTTTATCATCATTACTATTATTATTTTTAATGGTATAAATTATTAATAAATTATTATAAAGTGTTTATCCTGTAATTTCTCTGCCACGTTCTTTTCCTGTTCCTCTTTCAGCGGTTTTATTTTCCACAGCTGAGTTTTGCTTTAACAGAATAGAAACTTTACTAAAAGTCTGAATTAAACTGAAAGTAATGACTTTAAACTAAACTTAAAATTCGGCGCACGTGTGTGTGTGTGTGTGTGTGTGTGTGTTATGACTCAGTGTGTGAGTCGAACGCCGCTGCTCTTATTTCACTGCGTGTCTCTCGAGTTTAACTCCAAACTCTTTTAGTTCGTTTCTTTCCTCAGAGCAGCGTAACGTCCGGATCGGATGTTAAAGCGAAAAAAAAAAAAAAAAAACCGAACGAACGCCGCGTGCGGAAAAAACAGCGCACGTCCTTCACAACGACAAACTTCGACATTTATAAACATCTAAATAACTAAATTTATAAATTCCTCCATTTCGTTCAGGAGATTTAATGAATTATGTTTAAACTCATATCACTAGACTGTTTCTGACTCTTCACATAGACGGTAAAGAGGAATAAAATATAATATAAAATATAATATAAAATATATAAAATATAATTTCTTAATTTAAAAAAAAAAAAAAAAACCATGACCTCATAATAAAATATTCATATATACATCATCAAAACAAGGAATAAAAATAATAAATAGAAAAATACACATTAAACGCTTTAAACATAATTCGCTAAATCTAATGGACAAAATGGAGGAAACAAAAATGTTAAAAACACACACAAGTAGTTAAAGAAGGATAAATATTTAAAAATATATAAATATATACACTCGGAAATAATTTATTAGATCTGCTTAAACAACTCGAGGTGTCAAATATAAGGATAAATATTTATACGTAAGTGCAACAGCTCTGCTGTAGTCACTAAAAAAAATTTAAAAATTTAAAAAATTAATTAATTTTATTTATTTGTGATTTTTATTTTCCTATTTTTACTATAAATAATAAAATTTATTATTTAAAATGTATTTATAGAATAATAAAATTATTATTCTAATTTATTATTATTTTAATATTATTTTTTATATTTAATTTTTAATATTTTTTAATTATTATTATTTTTTAAAATGTTATATTTAAATATTTTTTTTTTACAATATTATTATAATTTCATTACGTGCATTTACAGCTATTTATTCTCTTCTTTAATTGCTGTTTCTCTCTTTATTACAGTTGTTGTTTATTATTTTTATTTTATCTGCATTTTAGATACTTTTCTAATGAAAGTTGCTACAGATAAATAAAAGTACATTTATTATTTAAAAAAAATTCAATATTGCGTCTTTTACTCCTCAGAAAGAAAGAAAGAAAGCTGATTGTAGGGAAAAAAGTTCCAAACAGATCTAATTAAATCTCTGAGACAGAACTAAAATAAATAAATAAATAAATAAATAAATAAATAAATAAATATATATATTTGTTGACTGTAAATATTGATATAATTTGTATATAAAATATAGAATATAATAGTGAACATCAGATTGTTAAAGCTTGAGAGAAAGTTATATACGACATACTTTAGAGTGTGTGTGTGTGTGTGTGTGTGTGTGTGTGTGTGGAGGTATAAATATACATAAACATAAATAAATGTATGTATTTATATCCCTGTGTATGCGGAGGTTCATATCTGATGATGTAGAAAGCAGCGCGATGTGTTTGGGTCGTACCACAAAATGTGTTTTTAAGGGAGAGACATTTCTGGGACGTACCACCGAGAGCGAGGAGTTGCCGAGGAGGTTCCCGTCCTGTCCCGTGACGCCGGCGGCGGCCATGTTGGGCAGGTCCATTCCCTGCATGCTGAAGGGGTGCAGCGCGTGAGGGGCGGGGGGGCAGAGCGGGTGGTACGGTCCGGACTCGCCGTCGGCCAGGTGAGTGAGAGAGGGAGGGGTGATGGGGGGGATGTTGAAGTCCTCGTCACTGAGACCGGGAACGGGGTAGGACTGCTGGAACACACACACACACACACACACACACACACACACACACACACACACACACGCGCGCGCACACACACACACACACACACACACGTTTTATAACATGCAGGTTATTAAACTGAGCCTAATTAAGCATCACTACTAATTAAATAACCTTTAATTGCTTAATTGTTACTATAATAATTAATTATTCAATGTTATTAAATTTCATGCTATTTATATATATTTGATAAATAATATTTCATCACAGAACTTAATTAAAGAATTAACATCGTTAATTTAACAACATGGACACTCAATATGTATAGAACCTAATTTAAGTATTTAAATATCGAAATTCAAATTAATTTATTATTCATTATTTATAATAATTAAACACACAAACACGCAGAGATGCCAATTATTACACAGACTTAAGAGCGTACTGTTACAGTAACACACACACACACACACACGCGCAAACTCACACACACACACGCAAACGCACACACACACAAACACACACGCAAACACACGCGCACACGCAAACGCAAACACACGCGCGCACACACACACACACAAACACACACGCAAACGCACGCGCACACAAACACGCAAATACAGAGAGAAACAGACAGACACAGAGAGAGAGAGAGTGATAGTGATAGAGACAGAGAGAGAGAGAGAGAGAGAGAGAGACAGAGACAGACAGAGAGAGAGAGTGATAGTGATAGAGAGACAGACAGACAGACAGAGAGACAGAGAGAGAGACAGAGACAGACTGAGAGAGTGATAGAGAGAGTGATAGAGAGAGAGAGAGAGAGAATAGAATATAGAAGCGAGAGAATATTAAAGATAATATACAGCTCTTCTGTGTCGGGGACTAAACGAAGCTGTCATGTGGCCAAACGCATTAATTGGGTGGAAGACGAGCTCCAACTCGACTCGAATAAACTCGGCCAACTGTTACGCTAAAGCGCGGCGATAATCGATGTAACGAGCTTCCTCTGTTCCGCCTCTGAAAGCCGAAGCATGACGGCCATTTGCATATGTGATTGTGTTGGTGCCTCGCAGATGTCGATGTGAAATTGTTGGCGTACATCACACCGTAATTCCTCCGAGGAAAGAGTTTACTGCCAAGTGATGAAAAAAACAAAATGGACGCCATAAAATAGAGACAGCTCTCAGCACCATTTATATTAATGTTACAACGAGCTTTTTTTTTTTTTTTTTTTTTTTTAACTGCATGAAAAGATTTTAATTACGCAAAAGAAACAAAACTACTCACTTTCTGCAGAGGAGGAGAAAAAAAAGGGATGATTTTCTGTAATTTCTCAAGCTATAAAATCATCTTTATTTGTTCCCTCACCTGCAGATTAAATAGTTTTTCTTTTCCAGCTCCAGATTAATTACAAACACAGAATTTTAAAGGACAAATGAAAAAAAAAAACAAAGAGAGAAAAGAGAGGTGGATAAACAAAATATACTTAGAGAAAGAAAGGAGAAGTTAAAGAAAGAAAAGAGATGAAGGAAAAACAGAAAGAAAGGAGAGAGAAAGGGGAGATGAAGGAGAGAAAGGAGAGATGGGAGAGATGAAGGAGAGAAAGGGCAATGAAGGAGAGAAAGGAGAGATGAAGGAGAAGAAGGAGAGAAAGGGGAGATGAAGCAGAGAAAGGAGAGAAAGGAGAGATGAAGGAGAGAAAGGGGAGATGAAGGAGAGAAAGGAGAGATGAAGGAGAGGAAGGAGAGATGAAGGAGAGAAAGGGGAGATGAAGGAGTGAAAGGAGAGAAAGGTGAGATGAAGGAGAGAAAGGAGAGAAAGGGGAGATGGGAGAGAGAGATGAAGGAGAGAAAGGAGAGAAAGGGGCGATGAAGGAGAGAAAGGAGAGATGAAGGAGAGAAAGGAGAGA
>CM075021.1:17967221-17985008 GCA_037576675.1 Pangasius sanitwongsei
ATCTTCAGCTCTGCTACCTCTAGCTCTGCCTCCTGTCTCTTCCTCAGTGACACTGTCTCTAAACCATACAGCATGGCTCCTGAAAGAATAAAGTCTACTGGCCTCAACACCCCTGCTCTCCTGAGTGATCTCTGCACCTCTGGTTAATCCTCGTTAATTGCTACAACACTTCATGTTCATATAGTGTACTTAAATAATTAATTTCTAATCTCTAACCTGATGTTCATGTAGCCCATTTTATCGTTTACTAACCATGAAATGAACCCGAGAGCGCCGTATGCTAGCTGCTAGTCCACCAGGGAACCAGCATACTGAAATAATTTCGTTCTCTTACCCTGATGCTCATGTAGAACATATTTAAATTGTAAGTTCGCATAACTTCATGTTCATATAGTGCACTTAAATAATTAATTTCACCTAACACATAGAGTATTTGTGATTTACTGGCTGTGAATCGAACCCGGGTCACACCAGCGAGAGCGCCGCATGCTAGCTGCTAGTCTACCAGAGAACCAGTGTACTGAAGCAATTAAGTTCACTTAATTATTGGCGTTCATTTCAAGTGTAATTAAATACAGGGTGTCCCAAAACTCTCCACAAATAGGAGAAATTTTTAGCAAAATGTAATTTATTTATTTACAAATCATCCTCTAGATGATTTCTTTGTACACACACTCGGAGTCGTCTCTGCTACTCACGATCATCTCTAGAACTTCACTACACCAGTACCAGCAACAGACCAGACGCAGAGGCCCCGCCTTCCTGCAGTTATCTACCAATCAGAGCGTTAGTTCTCTTGTTGCCAGGCGGAACTCCTCGCACGGCCAATCACATCAAAGAAAGTAGGTAAGTGAAACACACTTAGATGTTTGATTTATGGGAACAAAACGCAACAGTTTAAGTAATGTTTATGTTCATGATTAACCGATTGTTTAAGTAAAGACGACATTAGGGTTTACAGTGTACACCCAACACGGCATGACGTCACACAGCTTCTTTTTAACCTTTACTGTATCTGAGTAAGAGTGTATTTGTAGGTGTGCAGGAGGACCAGCAGGTGGCGCTGTGTGTGTGTGCTAAAACTGCAGATACTCAATTCACCTCTAAACAGGGGCACTGACACTCAGCTCTTCAGCAACTCACTTCATCAGACACTGATGTTAGCTGCTGTATGTTTACTTCCTTCTACTTTCTTCGCTTAAGTGATTTCCACACAGGCCACTCAGGTGCTCGTTCAGTCGCTTGGCATTTCGCTCCTGGCAGCTCTGCCTCTGAGCTTCGTTCGTCCTCTGCAACTGATCCAGAATGCAGCTGCACGACTGATTTCCAACCTTCTGAAGTTCTCCCACACCACCCCATTGCTGCGCTCCATCCACTGGCTTCCTGTAGCTGCCTGCATCAGGTTTAAAACACTGATGCTCAACTATAAAGCCAAAAACGGACCAGCACCCACTTACCTCAAAGCATTATCACATCCCGCACTGCACCACACTCTCTCCAATCCTCTAGCACTGCTCGACTGGTCCCTCCATCTCTCAGGGTACGAGGAAGTCCTGCATCGAGACTCTTCTCGGTTCTGGTGCCTCGGTGGTGGAACGAACTTCCCCTAGACGTCCGAACAGCTGAGTCACTGGCAGTCTAAAGTCTTACCTCTTCATGAAGTACTTAAACTAGCACTTTAATTTAAAAAAAAAAGTGTTGTCTGTATGCTTTAGTTACTATATTACCTTCCCAAGAGGGTTTTTTTAGACTGATGGTGTTCTTAGTCCGTGACCTAGTGAACCAGTATCAGGATGTATTTATCGATAGACTTCAAAACACTTCTGTAAGCTGCTCTGCCTAATGCCATAAATATAAATATAAATGATTTTTAGTAATATTCCTGATAGCTTTTCTATCCTGTGTATCAGTCTATTGTTAGTTTGTATTTAAAATTGTCTTCTTTTTTTTTTTTTTGCTGGAAGATTTGATTTAATTTTAGTCTCTCGTGAATGAATTCTTTAGTACAACTCTTTCAAATAGTTTGCTGTAGAAACTGGTCAGTTTCTCCAGTTTGAGTGTAAAAGTAGAATTTTTAAATTGTACACAATTCATTTAGACACAATTCATGTGCGAGTAATTCTGAACAGTATCTATTACATGGTTCAGGAGTAAACACACACACACACACACACACACACACACAGAGAGAGAAGATTTTGTTAATGTAGGTTTATTTGTCACACACTGATCTGCTACAGCAGTATTGCATAGAACATGACTGATGGCGAACACACGCTGCGTTGTTATTTACAGGACAGAGAGCTACGACTCAAACACGATGCAGTCATCAGTCCATCAGGTAAAAACACACACACACACACACACACACACACACACACACACACACACACACACACACACACACACACTCGTGTGAAGTTCGGTGTACTCGTCTCACACGGCGCGGTGTGTTTGTATTGCACTTGGGACAGGAGTTTACAATTGTATCAGGATAATTCACTCAAAGTCGCATTTAAAAACTGTAAATACGACGCTTAAAGCTAGTCACGGCTTCACCGCTTTCAAACATAAACCAGCATCGTTTAAGGAATTGAAAGATTTTTTTTTTTTTTACGATATTATGCTCTTTTTCTTTTCGAATCGTGATCGAAGGCAGTTTAAAATCCGAGCTCCGTACATTCGTTTAAACATCAGTTACAGCTTCGTGTGCGAGACACGCTGAGGAGTTCAGCACATAAACAGGCAGCTTTGCTCTTCATGTCACGGCAGAAAAATGAAATAAAATACCACTCTGGGATGTTAAATCAAACGAACTTATCTTCAACAGAAGTGTACATTTCTAACACCACATTACTGACGTTATAACAGTAAGGCTTCAGACTTTACGCATCATTATAGTCGTGATGATTTTTCACTTCAGATTCATTAGTTCAGTGTGAAAACAGTGTAAAGGAGCTGCCAGATTAACCGCCTGGTCCGAGGACGATGATGATCTGAATAAAATACACTCTTTAAAGAATTCCATACTTCATACAAATACTTTATATATATATATATATATATATATATAAAAAAAACTCTTTATACTCTTCTTTCATGAACTATTTACACACGATGTAATTATTACTCGAGAGGAAGGTGAAAGATTCTGCGCTACAAAACGACAACGATGAAATATTCACTCTTAAATAAAATAAAAGTAATAAATTATCACTCGGTGTTTGGTCTTTAACAGACCAAGAAAAAAAAAAAAACAACAGAAAGAAATATATACAAATGTTTATACACTCACAATAAACAAAAACAACAAAAACAACAACAACAACAACGAAAAGAACGTTTGTACGGTTTGATGTGAGCCACAGCTCCGACTGCAAGCAGGTGATTGATTACATGTCTGCTTTCTGGTTCGGTTCAGGACCAGAGTGTAAACTCGAGTCGGGTTTCTGCCTCATGACAGCGAGGAGGAGGAGGAGGAGGAGGAGGAGGAGGATGTTTGTGAGCCTGAGTTGAAGGAAGAGGGGAAGGCCTTATTAAAAAGAGGAGTGTTAATAATAATAATAATAATAATAATAAAATAATAACCCGTATCTGTTCCTGCGTTCCAATAAATATATTCAGCTTTCAGTCTAAACTGAATCATCGACCAAATGAACGCAGAGAGATTTAAAAGAAAAGGAAAAAAGAAAGAAAGGCAGGATTCTAAACACTGCACATGAAGGTACTGTATTTCAGCATGAGAGTCCTGAGGAGAAGGGTGTTGTTTACATGAAGCTCCGCCCCCAAAACACACCGATTGGTTGAGAGGGGAAAACAAGCCCTGGGGCCTTGGTTGGGTTTAGCATTCACTCACACACACACACGCACACACGCGTGCACGCACACGCACACACACACACACACGCGCGCGCAAGCACACACAGCCTTTTCCACAACTTCCTCCATCCATGTGACAGCGTTCAGGCTTCAGCTCCTCCTCCTGCTCTCTCCTTCCCCCTGACCATCTCCTCTCTCAGGATAAACACCGCACCCACTCCACATCCAACAGCTCTTTTCACACAGGACGGTGTGGCTACTCCGAATCCGTAAAAGTGGGAGGAGTTTCTACAGAGGGTGTTGGGGGGCGGAGACTAGCTCACTAAAAGATTTTAGTTTTTAAAAAATTTTTTTTTTAAGATACAGCGAGTTTCCAAAAGGTGCCAATATCAGACCTGCTGACCTTCACGACTTTTGCGAAGGAGCTCGGCATTTTAGCGTCGCGGTACGCTGTGACGAGTTATCGGTTATCGATCGAAAGTGCGCCATAAGAGCAATCGTCAATAAAAACGAACCAACTGACGCATGAACCTGGAATGATCGACAGCTGCGTACGTGTTCTGTGCCCCGCCCCCTTCCAAAATCTCCAAAATCTCAGCTGCAAACGCCGCTTCCGGTGAAAACGTCGGCCGTGTGGAAACATTTCACGGATTCTACGCAGAACATTAGACGAGAGTTTTTTAAAAAGATTATACTGAAAATATGAATATTTATTTATTTATTTACAGTGCGCTACTACGTACAGTGTACGCCCCGTGTAGTGAGCGTCTATAACGAATAAAAAAAGCCGACTGGGATTAAAAACGGTGGATTTTACGTGGATCCTGAGTAAGAAAATTAAGTAGCGTCGAATATCCGTGAGACGAAAACAGTACTGTAGGGTAAATAAATAAAAACGACTGTAAAACGTTTGATCATTTTAAAATTGTGCAGAAAATTTAGGTTCGGTTCACTTGACCAATCGATGAGCTGCGCTAGTTTTTAAGCCCCGCCCCCACACACGTCCCTGTTCGGGGTTCTGTTAGTACTGTGTAAGGAGGAGAGCCGAATTCAGTTCAGGTACCTTTTTGTTTTTTGTTTGTTTTTTACAGTACGACTCACACAGCCGATGATGAAACACGCGTTCTCGGGGCTTCGCTACCGTCCCACACCGTCCCGTGGAAAAGATAAAACATAATAAAAGGTTTCTTATAAAGTCTCTGAGAGATTTAAGATGCAGATCTGAGGGCTGGATTCAGCCTGAAATGTATCGTCTGACATCCAGAATTATTTCTGTAGTGTCATCTTGGTGAATTTTAAGGGTTCAGAGCAGATTGTGTTCAAACATCCGCAAACATGGCTTATTTAGAAGACTGAGATTTCTACTGAAGAGTAAAAAAAAAATAAATAATAATAATAATAATAATAAACACAATCAGGTTATAAGTCAGAAATAATGAGTCTGTGTGTCGACAGTGTGAACATCCACCATCGCTAGTCTTCATCCTCCGTTTGTAGGCACTAAAGTTCATGGTGGGGGAAAAAAAAAAAAAAAATATATATATATATATATATATATATATTTACACACAATAAATGTAATCCTTCATTCTGTAGGATGTGAGTAAAGAGAAAACAAAGTGAGGAGAGGTTTAAGAAGAAACAGATCTTTCAGAGCAGGCTGGGAGTGATGTGTGAAAGTTACTGGATAAAATAAAAAAATAAATAAATAAAAGAAAAGAAAAGAAAGATTGCGGATTGCTCTTGGTTTTTTGAGAGGTAGTGTGAGTGTGTGCATGTCGTGATCCGTCATAATTACTGATAAAATATACGCGTATGTATTATAATGCTTGAGAAATACTCAGGATCAGTTCGTAAAAATTAAATAAAAGTTCTCTCTCCTCAAAACGATCCATTTCATTATTATTATTATTATTATTATTATTTTACAAAGTTCATTATAAATAAGCATCAGTGGTAATACTTTGTCATGTTCGTGTTCATTCCCTGCATATCTTTGCTTCAGTAGGAGAAGAGCAATGTGCATCCTACAGTGTGTGTGTGTGTGTGTGTGTGTGTGTGTGTGAGAGAGAGTGTGTGATTCGAGTTTGTTTTTTTTCTTTTATAAATATCAGTTCTTTGTATAAAAATAGATTTAATTACATTAAATTAAAAAAAAAAAAAAGCTTTAAAAAAAAAAAAAAAAAAAACTGAAAGGTTTGGTTCAGTGTGAGCATCAGGATGGCTTGAGGCGGGGAACGTGAGGATCACGAGCGCACCAGGATGTCCATGATGTGGTCGAGGTCGCTGAGGTCAGCCAGGCAGAGCTGCAGGTTCGACAGGTTCTTCAGTCCGTCTTCTCTCGGCGCGGAAAACGCCAGGACCGAGATTTCCGACGAGTCGTACATGGACGTGTCGATGTCCTCGAAGATGTCGTCGAGCGGCAGGTCCGTCAGGTAGCTGGTGGAGTTCGTGATCTCGAACGTGCCGAAGAGAGAATCCGGCGTCTTCGCATCCGCCTCGCCCGAGAGCGCCGGGGAAGGCGGTTTACTCTCGGCGCGGTCTTCGAAGTCCTCACCAAGCGTCAAGGAGGACGACGATGACGATGATGATGTGGACACGGGTTCAGACAGAAGAAGAAGTGAAGAGTCTACAGATGCAGGCGGGAGTTCGGGGACGTGGCGCGGGGTGGGTGGAGGAAACGGAGAAGGTGAAGCGGGACGCAGAGCGTCTCCACCCTCCAGCCTCATCTCCTGCTGGATCTGGCGCAGGGTGTTGGCCAGCAGCACGGAGCGGTGGAGGCTGGGCTCGGCGCGGCGCTGGCAGCTCTGCAGTTTGTCCAGGCACAGATCCAGCACCAGCTGCCTCTGCTGCGGATACGGGAGATCCGGCGCCGACTCCTCGCACTCGTTCGCTTTACGCTTCACCCCACGGCCCAGACCGAACCTGCACAGAGACGGAGCGATGCCGTGAGCGCGCTGCAGCGACATGTTCAAACACACAACCCTATAAAACGTTTCAGTCTTTATTACCAGCGTATGGAACGTGCGTGCCATTATCACAGACAAAACGTCAAAAGGTGTTGATTAGTTTTCCGTAACAGCAGCTCTGACAGTGGAGCAGGTTTGTTTTGACGCGCTCGTATTAATACGCTACTGTTTCTATAGCAACAGCTCGTTCACAGGGACTTGTACGGGATGAGCGCTGCTGATAATAGTAAATTGTTGATATGGTGACGTTTTTCTTTTCTGAGGAGACGTTTATGGAAGGAGTCTCCAGTGCCAGCGCTTTGTAACAGTCAGAGGTGAAGCTGTAAGGACAGAGTTGTGGTTTAAGACTTTTTTTTTCCGTCTTATTAACTTCGGGACAGTGAAAAAGAGAAGCTGGTGAGGGAACGACTGTTTATAGCTGCTATAACGTAAGTGACAAACTCCGCAACGTTAAACGGATTAAAAAGTATGACGTGTCGTTCTTTAATGAATAAAAATTGTAATATTTGTCAGGTCGCTGTGGTATAAGAGGAATAAAACTCTGCATTGTCACTTGATGATTTAGTACATCACAATGCCAGTTAATAATTTTAATTACTAATAATTAAAAGTAAATTTTAATGAATATCTATAACGGAGTATAAACCGTAGTCTCAGTTGCTCCTCTGCTTATGGCAGATTAAACACCACCGTGCTGGATGGAGGTGTTGAGGCGTAACGATAAGCAGCGCAGTACTGATTATCTACACGAGAGCGTTCTCTGACAGAGAGATGGGTTTTTGCGTGTATATATATACACACATATACACACACACACAGCTTTGCCGTAGCTACGCCGTGACCAGCGCGTGTACACGGGGGGTGGAAATGGTCGAGGCTGTCTGCGCTCGCTGGCTGGAGTGTGGGCGGCTCAGCCTCCTCCATCTATCACGCTGCTGCACACAGGAAGACATCATCCCCCACGGCTCCGACCGCAGACTGCACCGCTCTGTGCTTCACTGCAGACACCACACAAGCCCCGAGGAGCCTCGCCTTAGTGTTCTCACCGGCGAAAAAAACCAAAAAAAAAAAACATTTCAGCTACTCAGATAATTAGGTAGCAAAAGAAAAGAACGGTTTTGTGCCATGTTTCCTGTTACAGCGTGAATCGATAATGCAGAGGTGGGTCAACATTTCTAACAAGAAATTCATAGTGCAAAAAAAAAAAACATCATCACAAAACCCTTTAGGTGTATGTTGGTATAAAAGGGCAAATTTCTTTTCCAGATGTGCATAAAGAAAACAATCAGTGGTAACTGAAGCCTACTTGCTTTCTATTGGCCCACAAATCCAGACTCGTCAAAGACTTTCTCAGCTTTGGATCCTTTCCCCTTCAGTGAATCACTTTTCTGCCCATTTTAATTACATTTAGTCTAAAAAAAAAATTATTAAAAAACTTCCAATTCACTGTAGCATTGGGTCAAAAATTATAAATGCTACAGATAATCCATAAATAATGGCACCTCTGCATAGTGAACTACAAAACATGGCAAGAAAATCAAGCAGGGTGCCAATACTTTTAATCATAATAAACCTAGAGAGAACGCTGCATGCAAACACAAGTCTCTCTCTCAGAGAGGCCGAGAAGAGGAAGCGTTGACGTCTGGAATATCAAAACTCTAATTTTCATGGTATCTGCATATGCGGTTTTTTTAATATACTTTTTTTTTTTCAGCTACACGAACCTTGCATCACTTGATTGGAAAAAAAAAAAAAAAGAAAAAAAAAAAGGCACGTTATTTTCATACATATATATAAATATCTTTAAATTAAATTATACATGACCTTTTTAATGATCAGTGATAAGTTCTCTGAAACCTCCAGAAGTGTGCAGTGGTAATTTGAAGGCTTTTGCACTCTGATGTTAAAGCCTGAAGTTTAGATGAATGTATTTAAATGACAGATTTATATAAAAAGCGCTGAAAGTGAACTTAATTAAGCAGAAAGTTCGTCTTCTGCTTGACGAACAGAACCACTCCGTACCTCCACTTCGTTATTTTAGAGTGGCAATAAACCTGAAACCCCGAAGCGCGCGTGTGGATGCAGCTCAGGCCGTGATTTAGATCGAGACTCCACCATTAGATTGGTCTCTCCGGTCTGTTCGCCATGGCAACGGCAACAGACGAGAGGATGGGGATTGAGTGGCGTGCAGACTCGTCTCTCGGCTCGTCTCGTCTCGGCTCGCTCATCCAGCACGAGGAACACAGCGTGCGCCGAAGGAAGCATCACGGCGTGAGAAGAAGCTGCACTGGTTCAGCTCACGACTCCTCAGAGTCACGTTCGACAAAAATCATCTCCCAATACTGCGATTTTCCACAAACACGACACACACTCCGAGTTGGACGCTAACAAAACTGCTCGGGAAACAGCTCATGTGACACGTCATGTGATTTTACAGACGTTCTGTAAGAGAATGAAGCCAGTTTCGCTTGAAGAACATCTCTGTATGCTTCCACCTGCTTCCACTTCCTGTTTATTAGCCTAGCAAACAGATGGACAAAGACGGCCTCGTCACTTCTTCTCTGAGAAACATTCCTACACGCTGGCTACGGGACGAACAGACGCCATGCGCGTGCGGTGACGCTACAGTAAAATAATCAGTGTGATGAAGTCAGCAGAGTTAGTGCTGGTGATTATTTTCCTACAACAGCGCGTCCAGAAGTGTGTTATTCCTCTTACACAGCAGCAGGCTGGCATTATAAATCGCGCGTTAATTAAATAACGACACGTCACACTTTTTATCCGTTTATAGTTACATTTAACGTTCGTGAAACAGGTTTTCACTTACGCTACAGCAGCTGTAAACAGTCGTGTCCTGAACAGACTCTTAAAAAGTCAAGACAAAAAAAAAAAAAAAAAGTCTTGAAGACGTCAGAAAGCTTCTGACTGCTACAAAGCGCTGACGCTGGAGACTCCTTCCATAAACTCCTCCTTTCCTTACTTCATCATATCACCGTCAATCTGACCAATCAGAACCCCCAGTTGAACAGCGCTGTGGTGTGAACACACATCTGTTCGTGTGTGTGTGGGTGTGTGTGTGTGTGGGGGGTGGGGGGGTGGGTAATGAGTCAGAACTTCACCTGATGAACCTTGTGGAACTTAAGATAAGATCAGACGCTCACACGCTAGCTACGTCACATCACTAATGCTTACTTCAGATCAGATCTTTATTTTCTGCTCACGTGACGTCTACATTCGTTAACCGACATCCGCGCTGTTCTGGTCTAAACCTCAGACGTTTCAGCTTTGAGTCGCTCGCCCGCTGAAGAGCGTAAACTAAAGATGAGCGACGGTTTCATAAACGAATTATTAAACAGGTTAAAGGCAGATTTGGATCGATATCATCATCGACGCGTCTTTATGTCGAGTCAGGGAGCGAAGAGCCGAATGGCACAATGGAAGGAACTGGCACGAGATCTCGCTACAGTACCAAAAAAAAAAAAAAGAAAACAATCGTGCGAGAAAAGAGGAAGAAACACACGACTCGGGAAAAAGCTTGCGTGACAGCAGGAGAAGTTGAGGAGAGGGAAGAGCGAGCGCGATGGAGGGAGGGAGAGAGGGAGAGAGGGAAGGGAAGGAACCAATGAGGGAAGGAACCAATGAGGAAGGCAGATGCTGACCAGCAGGAAGTCCTAATATGGGCAGAGGTGATCGACACTAAGAGCCAGCAGTGAGTCAGAGCAGCGAGACAGGAAGTTAGTCACCTTTCACTATGATGCACAAGTTTAACAGCAGGAGTTAAATATTTTAACAATCAAGAGAAACGCATCAGAGTCTTTAGCGTCTCTTATTTATATCAGATCTCAAATATCTCCGATTTATCTCTTATTTATAATCACAGTGGTTTTCTGTAAACGACGATATCGCATCGATATTGCGACTAACACCATCGGTGACACTTCAAGAACACCGAGCACAGACGTTTTTATCGATAAAACAACACCACGTCATAGTTTTTATCCCGTTATCGATGCGTTAACGGCGTGGAGCGTCTGTAAAACATGTCAGTTCGTGTTCTCGCTTACGCTATAGCAGCTATAACGCAGTAACAGTCGTTCCGTCGGCAGCCTCTCGTCATCTCGTTAAGGCAGAAATAATCAAAACGTAGCTTGTCGTCTTCCCGAGAAAACGCACTCTGTCCCGTAAAACTAAATCTTACAGCTTCCTTTACGGTTCCGAAGCTCTGACACTGGAGACCCCTTCCATAAATGCGACACAAACATCTCTTTACATTAAAAAAATAAATTTAAAAAATCCACCACATTTCTCCATGGTTTAATCTGAACGTTAACGTGAAGTTAACGGTTAGCTGTTACTATAGAAACGATAAAGCATTAGAGTTTGTATAGGTAAAATCAAAATCAACACCTTCTGACCAATCAGAAGCCAGAATTCAGCAGCGCTCTCAAATCTATCAGATATCGTGAAAATCTCAAATCTCGTCAAATATCGCGATATGATTTTTTTTTTTCCTTCGGTTTTTTTTTGACATATCGATCCAGTACTAAGTGAAGAACTTATTAAAAAAAAAAACAAAAAAACAAAAAAACAAAGAGCTAGTAGACAAAAATTCAGCTTTATCAACTGCAAAAAAAAGAAAGTTAGCAGATTCTATAAGTTAACTTTATTTACTTATTTATTTTTTAATTTTGAAGCTCCGCCATGTTACGTAACACACTGACGCATTAGTGTGGACTCACACATGGGGCTTGAAACACGGGTTTGTTTTGTTTGTTTGTTTTTTTTTTTTTTTTAAATAAGATAAGATATTATACAGATTTGTGTAATGTTGTGTATTTAGAGCGACTAAAAGCACAGAAATGTTAAAGTTTAGCGTGAAAACAGTGATAAAGTGCCCAGGCTCGCGCGCTAGCCGTTAATAACGTTCATTTAGAGCTAGCCAGCAAGCTAACTCTGTAATATCATCTAAATAAAATTAACGATATATATTAAATTAAATATATCTTTAAGCAGGTCCGGTTTGATGCCTGACATGACCCGTGTGCGTGTGGGAGTCAGTTTGTGTGTTTCCGACGCGTGTATTTATGGATATTTGTACCTCGCGGAGGAAAGGGCATCTCCTTGGCCGGGATCAACTTCCTTCTTCTTCAGCACAGAATCCACATCCAGTCGACACACAGAAGTGGCTTCACCTTTCATGGACGCATTCAGTGATAAAATCTCGCTTTGTCCCATACCATAATGTTTCCTTAAACCAGGTTTACTCGCGATATAAAAACTTCCAATGAATTAAACTCAGCTAGTTAGCATCATACGCTAGCTGTAAAAGTAAAACTAATCAGCAGGACGGTTTCGCTAACTCGCTACATCCTTAGAGTTAACCAGAATTCCTATAACTTGTGAGTTATAGCTAATAACAGTTCAAACATTCTTCCTGGAGCCGGTCAGAACCGGAACAGCACCGAACACCGAACTTGTTCCGAGTGTGTGTGTGTGTGTGTGAGAGAGAGAAGCTCCAGGGGAGAAGAAAAAAAAAAAAAAAAAATCCAGCTGATTGACGGTAGTCAGGTGGAAGAGCGTTGATTGGCCCAATGAAATCTCGGAAGAGCGCTGATTGGCTGAATGGTATCTCGAGCCCGCCTAGTAACGGCGTATAATTGGTTGCTCAGCTCACCACTCTTTTCTGATTGGTTGCTAAGCATCTCCCCCCCCCCACACACACACACACACAGGCTCGAGCACGTGACTGTTCACTGCAGTTTAAAACATGTAAACGAAACATAAAGAAACTATATATGGAGTATTTTATATATATATATATATATATAAAATATAATAATACATATATATCAACTGTTTTATCTATAATCAGTAAAACAGCCATATGTTTTTTTTTCTTTTCTTTTTTTTTTTTTTTTTCCCTTCGTATCCCGGGCTGGAGATTTAAACGGTGGCGTAAGAGCTCTGACGTCACTCACTGCGTCATCCCCTGTAGTACTCAAGATCTTAAAGGGTGCAATAGTCGTTTTTTTAAAACTAAATTTATTACTTATATGAATAACATGGAGGATGTATGTATGTATATATATATATATATATATATATATATATATATATATATATATATATATGTAAACATCATAAAAGTATAAAGTTTTAATCTGTGGCCTCAGCACAAGTGGCTGAAAAAAGCCTTTTTTGGAAAACTGATTTCCGGTCCAGAATGCTTGTTTGTGATTGGATGCACCTCCTGTCAATCATTTTATAGACACCCTGGGGGGCGGAGCTACATAAACATGGGAATGGGGGAGTTGGATGGTCTCAAGTAGTAAAAAAAAAAAATAACTAAATTAAAAAAAAAAAAAAATCATCAAATGTCAGATTTCCTACTTAAAGGTTAAAGACTGAATCTTCCCTAATGCACCTTTAAAAGTTTAAAAAATTTAAATAGCTCAGAGTTCCCAATACACAGAACTCCTGGAAGTTAGCAGTCAATGCTAATCACAAATAAAGTAAAATTTTATCCGTAGTAAGTCTTTTATCATTAAACTCCCACCACAACCGAGTAAAATGTTAACATTCCCGATATATATGTGTCTCGTTTCCGGTTACATCGTTACTATTAACAACGAAAAATAGATAGTTTCTGCTCGGCAGCTATGTCTTTCAGTTGCATAGCAACAGAGTTCTCAGGACTTGAACCACCTGATCTGCGACTGTATCATGCGGTTTAAAAGCTAGGTCGTTCCTGTACTAGCTACAGCGTAAAAGGAAATAAATATTTGGACTTTAAATGTTTTGATCAAACATAAAGGCTTTGAGGTCTGAAAAGCGGCAATCGCCTCGACAGATTTCATCGCATTCTGACTATACGACAACCGCTAGCTAAAGAATATCATAACCCAGAGCTGCTGATTGTCATATTCTCATTGGTCAGAAGGTGTTGATTAGTTTTCTACAACGGCAGCTCTGACTGTAGTAATCACAGGTTTACATTAATACGTTATTGTTTCTATAGTAACAGCTCTTTCGCAGGGAGATGTTGAACGGCAGACGCTCCATGTAGATGAATGAAAAACGAGTGTAATAGTTGATGTGAAGTTTTCTGTAAGGAGATGTTTATGTAACATTTATGGAAGGAGTCTCCAGTGTCAGCACTTTGTAACATTCAGAGGTGAAGCTGTAAATTCAGGACAGAGGAGTTTGCGCTTCTTTTGCGGTTTCTCAGTAACGTAAAAAAGCTGCGATTTTGTCTTATTAACTTCACGAGAGAGAAAAAAGAGAAGCTGGTGAGGGAACAACTGTTTATAGCTGCTATAACGTAAGTGAGAACAGGAACTAACTTGCTGTTATCAATGTTAAATGTCACTGTAAATGGATAAAAACACGCCTTTTATAAATAAATAAAAATAAATGTAGTAATAAAATAAATATCCTGAATAATATACAGGTTCAACAAACCACACAGGAAAACAGTTTTAATTTGTGCTTTTTTTTATTAAAAATGTTATAAAAATGCTACAATGCACATATAAAATGTTTTTATGCTCTACTCTAGATTTATATCATACTTAAAAATGAAACTGACGTAAAGCAGAGAGGAATTACATCCGCTCGAATTAACGTACTGTAATCGTTTTTTTTTGTTTTTTTTTTAACTATAAGAAATGGTTTCAGAATTGATGACTGAATTGAAGTTTCTGTAACAGGAAGACAATCGTTAAACCCTGTCCTCTTTCTGACGGAGAAAAATACAAAGTTAAAGTCAATACTGTACTTTAAAATGTGCTCGAACACTTTGTGCATAGGAAGTGTATTGCGACACTTAATGCATAGGATCAGAGAAAGTGTATAGCTCATCAGGAGGCTGCGTTTAGACAGCAGGCTGCAAAACACGACATCAGGTTCAGGATTTCTTTACCTGATCAGAGACTTTATAATGAAAGGCAGCCGAAAATAAAGCTATGACTGAAATACGTTATCTTTAGATCTGTAAATGTGCATCAAAGCAGTGGACATAATGCATCACAACTGCCTTCTGCACACACCAAAGGCTTTAAACCAGCAAAAACGTTTTAAATTAAGATGAACTACTGGTTGAGGGATTTAGGGCGAATCAGGCCCATGAAGTCTCTTCTGCCCTGAGTTTGACCAAAGCCAACACTCAACATGTAAAGTTTGCAACAAATAAATAAAAATAAATTAAAAGTCACTATATAGAATGGGGCGGCCCCATTATTCTTCATTTGTTGATAAAACAAATATAAGAACACTATGACTTCTAATATTAAAACACAGGCTGACGATTTGCCCAGATACTGATGGGAGAAATACGTTGGGTGCCAAAATGCACCTAAAAGTGTGCTACAATAAAAAGAAGTCATGCAACGCCGTATTCTTACTGCCATTTCCGAATCCTGAAAGGAATAAGAAAAAAAAAAAAAAGCCACAACATGACATCGATAACTGATCTGCAAATCTGTTTAAAACCATAATGTTGGAAACCGATAACGAGTGCACTGTAACAGTTAACAAGCAGTATCTATTGTAAAAATATATATTTATAATTTTACAGTTAGGCAATTTCATCTTTATGAAAATATCTTTTTTTCATTTGTGTATACATCTGGTTCTGCTCTCCATCCTGTATGTAGTGTTAATGGACGCAAGAAAGAAATAAATAAAAAAAAACAGACAAATGGAGGGAAAAAGGAACATACATAGGGTGCACAAATAAGATAACTGGTCAGCTCATAAAATCAAGGCCATTCTTTAGAAGACACACACTCCTTTCCCTGAAAGGACTGCAGACTAAACTTCCACAACAGGTAGAAAAACATTAAGAGGAAAAAGCGTACTAGTCTCAGAGCCGACTCTCGTCTAAGAGCCGACAATGATCTCCATGATGTGGTCCAGTTCGTTCAGGTCCGAGCGGCAGTTTGACGGCGAGTTTATAGACGTCGGCGTGTGAGAGGGACTCAAACTGTCCAGCAGGTCGTATGGACCCATCTTAGGCGCCGTGCTCTGAATGCCGGTGAGCACGGTGTCGAGGTCGTAATACGACGCATCCACGTCTGAGAACAATTCCTCGAGAGCCGAGTCCGGACCCGAGGCACCGTTCTTAATCTCAAATGTCCCAAAAACTTGCCCCATTGCCTTTGGATCCTCCCTGGAGGAACTTTCCTGTTCGTCATCTTCATCCTCGTCTTCATCATCGTCGTCTCCTGGACCAAGTCTGGAGGTTTCACGGGAGTCCTTGGTCGCGTCCCAGCAACGACTCGAGGTCGCTGAGAGACAAATGTCAGAGGCAGAGTCGTGCACCGAGACCGAACACAGCGTCTCGTCCGCCACCACCTCCTCCTCGCGGCTGATTCCTTCGTAGCTGATAACCGAGAAGAGCTTAGGCTCGGCTTCCTGCTCACGTGACCGGCAGAGTACCTCGGTGGCCACCAGGCGCTCGGGCGGGCCCTGGGTCCCACTGCAGAAGGCCTCGGTGACCACCCAGCTGCCGTCGTGGGTCATCTCCTCCTGGATCTGCCGCACCGTGTTGGCGATGAGCACAGAGCGGCACAGGTTGGGCTCCACTAACATGTGGCAGAGCTGCAGCTTGATGAGCGACATGTCCAGTAGAGACTGGCGCTGCAGACTATACGAGGAGGACACCTTGGCACCGGCCAGGTTCTCGTCCGACATCTCATCATCATCGCTGGGAAACTTGCGCTTGGTCCCTTTGGAGAACATGTCTACCCTGGGAAAGAACATAAAACATTTATTATGAGTCATATATTTGAGAACTTTTAATGCTTTTGATGATCTAATCAAAGTGAAAATCATCAACAGAAAAGCAAGACAGATTAATGCATAAGAAAGCTGCATTTGGGCAGGATGGGAAACAGGAAACTGTCACAGGTTAAAAGGAAGTGAGGGACTCTGTGTGTTTAATGAACTGAGTTTTCAGTGCTACCAGAAACTACGGGTGTATCGGTATCTATACTGGTATCGGGTATGAGTCTGATACTCCAACTTCCATACCAACATCCAACATCATGACGTAATCCTGACGTTTGCTGCCGCACCAATGAACAGCAGGAAAATGACAGCGGTCTGGACGTATTTGATGATTAATGATCAACGCAAAGCAGACTGCGACCTGTGTTCTGTGAAAACTACAGCATCTTCCAACAACGCAAGTACAGAAAAAACACGTACATGCACTCGGCCTGAAAAAAAAACAGTATTGCTGCATCCACACCAAAAAACCACTGCCATCTTTACACATGAATATTACAGTCAACTTCAGAATTATTGGCACCCTTCAGGAGAATGGAGAAAAATGATTCTATTCAATTTTATTTGTATAGCGCTTTTAACAATGGACATTGTCCCAAAGCAGCTTTACAGAAATCTGGATACAGATTTAGATTTATCCCTAATGAGCAAGCAACAGTGGCGAGGAAAAACTTCCCGAGATGTCATAAGGAAGAAGCCTCGAGAAGAACCAGACTCGCAAGGGAACCCATCCTCATCTGGGTGACACCGGATAGTGCGATTATAAATAAATTTCCTTTCTATAACTGTATACTCTAGAGTTAAACAGTGTTAAGTGTCAAAAAACAATTTACATTTCTGACAAAAGTAAGCACATTTTTTCTCTAACAACAATTATTCTTTTTTTAAGAATACTATTTTCTCTCTAAAAACCATATGGCAAAATGACTGACACCCTTAAAGAATATTTCAAAATAATCGTTAGCAAATTGTCATCCCCCAAAAATGTACTTAGGGGCCGTTTACACGACAACATTTTCAGCCGAAAACGGGAAACCTTTTACGCGTTTTGCCTGTTCGTTTACACGACAACTGCGTTTTGGGGACTGAAAATGCATATATATTGAAAAAGGGTTTCAAAGTGCAAGTTTTTAAAAACGCCGCCGTTATCGTCTCCATGTAAACACCCAATACGGGAATCTTTGAAAACGGTGACGTCATGCGCGTGCGT
>CM075021.1:18005531-18029388 GCA_037576675.1 Pangasius sanitwongsei
GAGTCAGCTAGGGTACAGATAGTTATGGATTTGGAGTCAGCTAGGGTACAGATAGTTATGGATTTGGAGTCAGCTAGGGTACAGATAGTTATGGATTTGGAGTCAGCTAGGGTACAGATAGTTATGGATTTGGATTATGAACTATCTGGTGTTAACAGACTTCTGTACGCTATTGTTTCAAGTCTAGTTTCTCTCTTATTGTAAATAAAGTGTTTGAGAGTGGAATAACATCCACATGAAATCTGCAGCTCTGTTCTGTAAAAGTTCTTTAGCTGCTAAAATATTCCAACATGGATTTCTTTCTTCATATTGTAGAAATTTCAGCTCAGCAGAGGAATATTAAAGTTGGAGACCGAGTCCGAGTGAAGCCGTCTGTTAACAATCCAAAACGCAGCTGGGGAAGTGTGACTCACCAAAGTGTGGGCGTGGTCAAGAGTAAGGCTTCTGACACACTGACACATTTCTGAAGCTCTACTGCATACATACTTCATTCTTATCATTTATCTTTTTTCCTTGGAACAGGTCTTGTTGGGGAAGAAATGACCGTGGACTTCCCGGAACATTCCGGCTGGATAGGTGTCGTCTCCGAGATGGAAATTGTGTCTTAAATCCTTATAAGTTGTAATTATTGAGATCTTAGAATTATAATTGACAATATGACTTTTTTTTTAGTCAAAATGAGTTAATAATAGAGATGTGTGGTGGTCTGGGAAAACCAATCGGATGTTGCTACGGCTAAATTCTAGAAAACAGCAAAATGACAGAGAATGTTGTTTTTCTGTGTGTAACATACACTGAAATCTCTGTGCTAATCTAAGATAAATATATTAGACAAGGAAATTAGGGATTAGAAATGATTCATTTTGGTTTGTTTTGAACATAAATAATATTTTACATTCCTGCTTCAAAAAAATAAAACGAAATAAAAGAATACTTGTAACATTCTTTACATATTAAAACCTTCTCTGCCACAGGTATTAATAAAACCAGAGGTTCCTTCTGCTCTGCAGAGTGATTTGTTGCTTGCAAAATCGTAGGAAAAATAATTTCTGCATGGATTTCTCTGCCATCATCACATCTTCGAAAACTTTGGCTATAGAGGATATATAACCTCACATCTTCCTGACACATTCTGGACAGGAATTTAGGGCTGTTGAGAAAATAATTCGATTTGGACTATACTTCCTTGAGCTTACAGAGAAAAATAATGTATTATTTTTAATGAATGGGCTCAGCACTTTTTAAAAACTATGTTTTCAATCTGGAACAGTTTAGAGTGATTTTATTTGCTTTGCTGATTACGTTCAATAAAGAATTCCTCTTTTTTGTTCTCTGTAACATTTCTAATCCTTGATGGAAATGTTCGTTTTGTTGTTTTTTACCTTGCCTGCAGAGATCATGTTGATTAAGGAGCCAGTTTAACAAATGCAGCTTTGCTTAAAGATGTTTAAAACCCGGCTAGCTAAGTGTGATTTCCTCTCGATTACGTTAAACATCATAGTAAAACAGACATAAATCGAATTCATTCTGTTTGTAATCAAAATGTTGGCGATGCACCTGCTCCGTCACATCATCACCAAAACACTGAAGACCACTTACAACCTCTGTACAGATGTCAAAGCTTTAAAATGTTTAAATGCCCTGAATAAAAAGACATTAATAACAAGAAATTTCGGCAGAACAGACGTGAGTGAATGAATCAGTGATTATTTCACCGATGTTAGCGTGAACAGAGATGAGTGGAGTGAAGAGACGGCAAAGAAGCTCATGTTTAAACGCCACGAGTGACTTTTACCTCAGGTGATGAGGCTGATGTGGACGATGCTGATAATCAAAGTGAGAATTCATGTCCTGTTGAAAACGTCTTTAAAACGTGTCAGTAATGTTGTCTTTCCATCAGTAAATTAGGTTAGTAGTGTAGAGGTTGGCGCAGCCTCTGTAGATTGTAGAAAGTGTCAACATTTTTTGATGTGAACAGTTTTCCAAGGCCAACACACACACACACACACACACACACGTGAGAAGTTTTATACCAAAATATCTCTGGAAAGTATTCCTTATTTACTAAAGACTGAATGAAATGTTGAAATTTGATGAAAAATTGAAATGAAAAGGGTAATGTTGTATTTGGGTTTCATCTTCGACAGGATTACATGAAACCATGACACGTGATTTAAAGGTTGATTTGAATATTTTGCTCTCTGTTACTGGAAGTAAATCCTCTCCAGAGGTGGGAAGTTACAAAAGAGTGCTATGATACTTTGCTATGATACTTTCAGTAAATCTGCCTTTTCTAAAATCATATATTTGTAAATTCAATGTGACTTTTTTTTTTAAGCACCAGATTTGACAGCGAGAACGTGAACTAATACCCATCGCTCTGTATTTATCACAGTACTCTGTATTTCACATCACATTTAACTTTTAGTATTCAGCTAGTTTCCATTTCGACCTTGAACCTCTGCGCGCGCGAGTTTGGAGGATGTGATTACGACGTGGTGTGAGTTCAGTGGTTTGAGTCGGGAGAGAAAACATGGGCAGCATGAGAAAAACAGGAGCAACAGGAACTGAAGGCAGGATCTAGTCAGAGTTATAATCACGCTAGCTATAAGAGATACACACACACACAGCTCCAATGAGATATATATTTATATATTTATATATATTACATTCGTTGTTGCGCAAAACATTTGAACAGAATCACAGAGCAAGAATAAGAGAGCTGAAAACACTGGACTTCCTCTTTAACACCAAAAAAATACAAAAAAACTAATAAATGTCATGCACTGGAAAATACAGTTAGACCAACATCGACAACAGTTAAAACACAATTTTAGCAAGTTTAAGATGTTGATTTTAAAATCATGTGGAATATTGTAAGGGTAATGACCATAATGACGAGAACTCCGATCCTTGAAATGGAGAGCCAGAAGAAAATGCGCATGTTTTCAGTACAGCTCTCACCTACAGGGAGAAATACAACTATTGTTATGAATTGCTCAATTCTGGATTCTGATTGGTCGGAAGTTTATAAAATTGCTGTGGTATGAGGAATAAAACATTCTGCAATGTGTTATTATAAGAAACTAATCACCTTCAGGGTGTTAACTAACTTTATTTCTCAAAACTCTCACCTTCTACATCACTGCTGTTTGAAGACTGGAGTGTAACAGAATCTGTCTGCTTCAACTTTCTGGTTGAACGATGGTGTTTGGTCTCTTCATCTTTTCAGATAAATTAGCAAAAGCAGTCAATAAAGAGAAATAATATTAACAGCAATGAGGGGTGTGAAATAATAAACCGTGAAATCAAATTTACGCATAATTCTGGATAAAGTTGAGTAAAACTCTTTACCTTGGAATTCCAGACGTGTTCCAGATGTGAACCTTATCGTATTTCCCTCCAGCTCTCCACAGAAATATTCTCCTCCATCATCTGCTCCCAATTCATTAATGTTGAGATCAAACTTTTGGGCATTTACAGTAATATTGAAGCGGGTATCGTTAAATCCCTCATCAAATGTGTAGCCCAAAGTGTTACTGTATGGTTTTGCCAAAAGTTGAGGCAATTTTCCAAAACTCTGTCTGTACCAAACTAAATTATTTTTGTTTTTGATCATGGTAATGTTACACTCCATAGTTACGTTTTATCCACGCTTTACTGTTTTCACGTGAAGCTTCTTGATGTCAGAAGTTTTTTCTGTAAAAAAGTGTTTAATATTTAATGTTTAATGATGTCAGTAAATGAGTTAAATATGTAATATTACTATTTTAAATGAAAGTTTTCAAAATGTTACTCACCAGCTGTGCAGAGACAAAGCAGAGAGTAAAGAGCGACAAAGAGTGTGATCATCGTTCCTGTTTAGACAAAGTGATAGTGAGGTAATGAACTTGTGTGTTCAGTAGAAAACCAGGTCCAGACTCACGCCTGATTGGATGTTTTGAAGCTGTGGACTGATTTGATTGGTCCATTATCTGTAACATGTATTCTGATGGTCGCATATTTCCAATTTTAGCCACAAACACACACTTCCTCCAAATGTCTCATTTGGAGCACTGAAACGTTCACTAGTCATTAAAACTAGAATCTCTGACTCCAATAAAGAAGGAATGATCTGTAAAAATGACAGTATTAGTGTTGTAATGGCCATCAGACTGCTGTAGTACCTGAAAGAAAGGAAGTGTGTGCTGGTGAATGTGCTAGTTTGGTTCCTCATGCTTTGTGCAGCATGATGTTGCTATTAATGTTACAACCCACTGACCGTGTGAAAGTTCTGCTGCAGCCACTAGCACTTTCAAATGTGCTGCTGTGTGAAACATAGTAAAATAAAGATTTAATGAAAAATAAAAGACTAGCAGGAGACATGAATTTTTGCATTCTAAGTCCAATCATTGCTTCACAATTGTGAGCTAATTACACTGGAGTCTGGCCTCGAGATGTTTTTCTCTTTTGGCTTGGACTTGTCTCAGATTTATTACTATTTGTATTTGGACTTGTCTTGGTCTTGGACAATGGTCTGACTAAAGATGGACCAATAATTTGTAAAAATAATGTTTGTGTTGTCTTTTCATTTTGCATGCACAAAGTTTGGCAAGAAGTAATTCTTTCTTCCAAATTTTTGTCCTAAAGCACGAATGAAGCCAACTTTTTGAGGGAACTAGTACAATTAGTTCATGTCCAACTACATATTTAAGAATGGGTGTTGACATGGGCTGCTAAAAAAAACTAGTAAGACTAGTTAGCAGTGTCCAAAAGCTGTTGCCATGATAGAATTTCAGTGCTGTGGCTGAACACAGTCACACTGTTGGCTGACACTCATGTGGCACACACAGTCCACAGGGCACCACAACTAAGGATCCCCATAGCCGCAAAGTTACACAAGCACCACACACAAGGTGAGCACAGCCCTGAGACTGCGCAGAAGGATGGTACAAATCCAACCAAAGCACTCTTCACACATGGATGTTCAAAGCCAGAGGAAATCCACTGCTCAAATTTGGGTCTCCACAACAACTAAACACAATATGGCTCACAGGAGAAAAGACAGACCCAAAACAAACATGCAAACAGAAGAAATCTGTTTGAAGAAAAACTTCAGAAGAAAAAAACAGAAAGCTCAGGGGCCTCATTTATAGAACTTCGCCTGGATTCCAGAATGAAAGTGTGCCTACGCACAAAACCCAGGAAATTGCCTGCACACAAGTAAATATCAGATTTATAAAAACTTGATGCGCACATCTGCACGCAATTTCCGCTTTATAAATCTTATACAATCTATAAGTCTTCTAACAATTATACATAAAATATACGCAGGTGAAAAAGCGTCTTCTCCTGCCCGGGTCAGCAAGTCCTAGTGTAGCGCCGACCAGTACACAGTTCTATTTAAAAGTGAATCTAGTGAGAATAGTGCAAAGAGTACAAGAGTACACCTGCTGCAGTGTCCCTCCTGATTCAGTGTCCCACCTGATGCAATCTCCCACCTGCTGCAGTGTCCCTCCTGATTCAGTGTCCCACCTGATGCAATCTCCCACCTGCTGCAGTGTCCCTCCTGTCATATCCAGACAATTACAGCGTCTCTACTCTACGTTATGTGGGTTTGGGATTTAAAATGACTTGTTCAATTATAATCACTTGTTCAGAATTAAATTGCTTTCAACTGAATGAACTTTGATTGAATTGAACTCATAGCAATGAGTGCAGTCATTTGCTCTGATTACATTTGGGAAACTGGACATTACTGCAAATTGCGCTTTGATGGTTGCCTCTTCACTCATTGTGTAAGAAACTCTGATGTACCGACATGTCAGTTTAATTATGCCAACCAATACGGCTGACAAGATGGAGCTTACGCATGGCTGGAATTTCCCCGACTCCAAGGGTTGTTAAGACCTGTAAGTGGACAGGTGCATATTGGTCTCTCTAAAGCTGGGACCAACTCAGCACATGGTTCCAAGAGAATAGCCAGTTGTCAGCATTGGCAAGGAAATCTGTCTGGTGTCTATAAACACATTTTCGCCATATTGATGTGTGAAATTACTTCACAGCTGTTTGCAGCCTGTAATTACCAACAATTAATACCAATACATAACAAGTCATTATTTTATTAGGAGAGAGGATTAAATAAACTGTACCAGAAATGTCCCAATGAGTGAGAAAGCCGGCATTTCACATAAACCACACATCCTAAAATAATTCTTTGGTTGAGAGTTGAGATTGGTGGTCTAATTATTAGGACACAAAACATGACATGCTCTCATTATCGGCAGCCGATTTAGTGCCACTGCGACCAAAGACAGTCAGCGACCACAAGAGGGAGAGTGTTGCATTGTAGTCCATCTAAAATCCACCAATAGGAGGACGGCAAACTCATCATTTTCCATGGATCATGGATCATTTTCCAGCTCACGCTGATTGATAAGGTAAGCAGAATGTAGTCATTTTCTTTCATCTCTATCATCATTGTGTAATGGGGGCACGGTTGCACATTTGCTTTGCACCTCATGTGTTGCAATGTTTAAATGGCACTGTCTAAAATCAGCTTTTTCCTTCTATCTAATGAAATGTGAAAAACAACAAAGAACCTGCTACTGTGAGCTGTTCAGATATCTGTAGCAGTGCAAATGTCTCACTTCCTTAACTTGTCCTTTCAAGTCCGCATTTATTTTGTGGAAGGCATTTTCATTTTTTATCATCTGACATTTTCTGTCCAAAATGAGTGATCTTCTTCCTGAACCTCTAAGCTGCTTATACTTGCATCATCTAGATGGCTAATTTTTTCCTACAATAGACATAACGTGTTTTATTCCTCATATATCACAGTATTTTGCCAGCGACTATACATTTAATTGATTAAGAATGCCACATCACACTTTTTATTCATTAATAGTTGCATTTAATGTTGTTTAACATCCACATAAGTTAGTTTCCGTTTCCGTATATTATAGCAGCTATAAACAGTCGTTCCCTCACCAGCCTCCCTCACAAAAACCGTAAACTCTTCTGTCCTGAAGATGTCAGAAAACTTACAAAGCACTGACACTGGAGACTCCTTCCATAAATGTTAGATAAACATCTCCTTACAGAAAACCTCACCATATTGATGATTATGCATGTACATGTACAAGTCCCTGTGAATGAGATGTTGCTATAAACCATTATAACATTACTGCAGCTAGTAAAAGTTCTTTATAAATAATGAAGACAACTGAATATAAATCTCTCTAAGCGAGTGCACTTATGTGTATAGAGTGTGAGGTGGTAGTTTAACACATTTTGCGTACAGGGTGTTTATGAGGTGGTAGTTTAACACATTTTGCGTACAGGGTGTGTGTGAGGTGGTAGTTTAACACATTTTGCGTACAGGGTGTGTGTGAGGTGGTGGTTTAACACATTTTGCGTGCAGGGTGTTTATGAGGTGGTAGTTTAACACATTTTGCGTGCAGGGTGTTTATGAGGTGGTAGTTTAACACATTTTGCGTGCAGGGTGTTTGTGAGGTGGTGGTTTAACACATTTTGTGTACAGGGTGTGTGTGAGGTGGTGGTTTAACACATTTTGCGTACAGGGTGTGTGTGAGGTGGTGGTTTAACACATTTCGAGAAGCGTTACTGGCTGCAGCGTTGCTCTCACCCTGTCAATGAGCTTCAATGCTGATAGAAACATTCAGATGGAGACTGAAAGTTTACACCACCAGCACACTTCCTCATTTTTGGGTCACAGTCACACTAATATGGTCTTTGTACCATTATCTTTGGTTAACACACACATAAAAGCAACCAAACTTGAATGAAAGTGATTTAAAATCGTGATGGGATCTATATACCCTGTACACTATTAGAAGGCAGGATTCGGTTACATTCAGTATTTCAGTATTTCGTAAGGTGGGTAGTGTTGCTGTCTCACAGCTCCAGGGTTCTCGATTCGATCCTGAGCTCACGTTGCTGTCGCTGTGGAGTTTGACATTTCTAGAAACTGAACCGATAATAGTGCAGTGGACTAGCTCCTGAATTTTTTTTCAATGATTGTTTTAAAGTTCAGTAATGTTCACTGCTTCTTACTAAAAGTGGTTTACTAATAGAAAACAAAAATCTATGTTATAGAGCCAGACCAAAAAAATCAGTTTAGTGACCAATAACACAACAACTCCTCTTACGTGTTCATTTATCAGCATTTATCTGAAAGCTACTGCATGCAATAACAAAAATGATAAGTAAAATTGTATTTATACAGTACCTTACTTTCATTTATACAGTACAGCAGGGTCCATAAGTATTTAGACCAGTGGCCGCAAACATAATGTAATATAACATGAAACTATAACTTGTATCCAGTGATACTGCCTGATTAATTAATCTATAGAATCAGTCTTTTGTGCAGTGATGATGGCTTCAGCACAGCATGGACAGGCGGCGGACAGGGTTGAAGTGCATCGTGGGGCCAGTTAGGAGTGAGTGGAAACCCAATGGATCCAGTAGAAAACTCTTGGTTTTCTCGTAGCGCCTGCACCAACTTCATATACGTCTCACTTGGTTTTTCCTGCAAAATAAAAAACACACACACACACACACACACACACTACAGCAGTATCTTACAGCAGACACAGGAGCGTCTTAGGTTTTTCTTTTCCTTTTTCCCAGAACTTCAAAAAGATTTTTATTGAAATCTTTTATTGAAATCACATATATAGACTGGAGTTTAACCAGATATTTTAGGTTCAAATGTTGCATAAATTACCACTGTAAGGGGTTACTGTCTCTCCCTGCCTAACTGTGGTCCTGTCCACTGAGAGGAGTAGGGAGCGCTAATCGCATGTTGGGGAAAAGGGAATCTTCACTTCGAGTTTAACCCCCGTGACCTAAATGCCATCGGATCCTCTCAAAGCTCTCCTCTCAGAGCCACCTAAACTGTCCCTATTTAGGTGGTAGCACCACTTTACAGCGTGAGGCATGTATCCAAGTCTTACTTCCCTAACACAGCACTGCCGAAACAGTTACTAAGAGAACTTGGAAAGGGCCTTTCCATTTTGCCTCTAACCAGCTGTGTGGTTTTTGATCATTACCAACTGTCCTGGCACAACAGCATGTCCCCCCTTTTGAGGTGAGGTCCATGCCTCCTGGACATGCTGTTGCAGAGCACTAACAGCTTCAGCGAGCTCTTCACAATACTTTGTTAGCACATTAGAGGTAAGATGCACATTTGCTTGTCTTAGATTGATTGTCCCTGGTAGGGCCATTGGTCGACCCGTAATGATCCCGTATGGGCTGAGACCTCTCTCATAGATGTGGATCGAATACTGAACAAAACAGCTGGCAACGCATCCACCCACAACACCCCACTCTGGTGTAACTATGACCATCGCTGTTTCAAAGTCTGATTTTGACACTCGACCTGTCCAGAAGCCTGAGGCCTATATAGGCAGTGAAACTTCCATTGAACATTCAACATTTTCATTACTTCCTGCACGACTTGGGTAGAAAAGTGAGTTCTGTGGTCTGAATGAACGCACTCAGCAATCCCCCAGCGAGGGAAGAAATCCTTAAGCAGTGATTTTGCCGTGTGCATGGCTATCCCTGCTTTGGTTGGAAAGGCTGGAAAGGTTGGAAAACTTATCGACCACCAACACATCCTGTTTACCTTGACACGGGGGAAAATAATCCCACAGACCCTACTGTAAATGTTCAGCCCCCTTTGAACTTTTCCACATTTTGCAGTGATACAAAACTGAAATGGACCTAACTGGGATTTTAGGTCATGAATTGACACAAAATAACCAAGAATATTCAAGTGGGAAAAAACCCAATAAAGTTAAAATTATTTAACAATTATTTGCCAAATTATTTACAAATAAAAATATAAAAGGTGTGATTGCATAAGCATTCTGTTGTGAGTATAAGTAGTCTTGCTGTGAAACCCCTAAATTAGGTCTTTTGGAAAGACACATGGTTACCGTGTCACATTTTGTCAGTAGTATATATATATATATATATATTGACATGAGCGGTTACAGGTTTTGGGATTTTTCACTGCTCTCAGATGAGAGAATACAACTTTTCTTCTTTCTGAATCTTTTTGTAAACTGTAAGAGCAGGAGCGAACGCTTTGAAAATAAAGCCTGTACACATATCTATAGGCACTTTAGATTCAATATATTGAATCTCTTGTTCCTTTGGTTTTTTAGGTCCTAAGAGTATTGCTTTCTTAATGTTACACACAAACATGTGATAATGGACCATGGTCTTAGTGTTGATGGAGGTATTGTCATCGGCAATAAAGATAATTTGGCTCTCAGGAGTTAAGTACTTGTACACCATGACATCTTCAGCAGTAAAGCATGGATAATCGCTGTGTTCTGCCATGGTTATAATTGAGATCTGGTCCAATATGTTCTTTAACTCTTCTTTACGGTCATTACATTGTCTCATTGCCCAGTCATGAAGCAGATCATCCTTTAATTTTTTCTTCTTTTCCTTCTGGCATTTTGACTTTTCCCTCTTTTTTGTAGCTTCAGTCCGATCTTTCACATTTCTGTTTGGAGCTAGTATGGCTGTGTTTTTATACTGAGCCAAAGACTCTGTGCCATTGCTTTGTGTATACTCTGATGCTGAACCTGGACTGTAGTCCTGCAGCTGCTTCGAAGAAAAAGGCTCAGGATTAACCTGCATATTTGCTTGCTCATTGTGCTGCATGTTCATGTTTCCACATCTGTCTTCTAGTGGCATTTTGTTTTTGATGATTGACTCATCTTGGTGCAGAGATGCAGCATGCATTGGAACATTTGATCTTTGAGACTCCACATCTATCTCATCAATGTTTGTGTCCTGCATGTCCATGCTTCCAAGTCCATCTTCTAGTGGTGTTTCTTTTTTGGTGATTTGCTCCTTTTGGTGCAGAAATTCATCTTCATGCTTTGGAACATTTGATCTTATAAGTTGCTCATCTATCTTATCAGTGCATGGTTCCTTCATGTCTGTACTTCCAAGTCCATCTTCTAGTGGTTCTTTTTTGGTGAATGGGTTGTATTGGGACAGCGATACATCTACATGCCTTGGGACATTTGGAACATTGAATCTTTGAGGTTGCACTTTCATCTCATCAATGTGTGTTTCCTGCATGTCCATGCTTCCAAGTCCATCTTCTAGTGGTGTTTCTTTTTTGGTGATTTGCTCCTTTTGGTGCAGAAATTCATCTTCATGCTTTGGAACATGTGATCTATTAACTTGCTCATCGATCTCATCAGTGCAGGGTTGCTTCATGTCTGTGCCTACATCTATATGCCTTGGGACATTTGGAACATTGAATCTTTGAGGTTGCTCTTTCATCTCATGAATGTGTGTTTCCTGCATGTCCGTGTTTCCACATCTGTTTTCTAGTGGTGTTTCTTTTTTGGTGAATGGTTCATTTTGGTGCAGAGATAAAGCTTCATGAATTGGAACATTTGATCTTTGAGATTGTTCTTCCTTTTCATCAATGTGTGTACCCTGCATGTCTGTAGACTCCTCATCTATCTCATCATTGTATGTATCCTGCATGTCCATGCTTCCAAGTCCATCTTCTAGTGGTGTTTCTTTTTTGGTGATTTGCTCCTTTTGGTGCAGAAATTCATCTTCATGCTTTGGAACATTTGATCTTATAAGTTGCTCATCTATCTTATCAGTGCATGGTTCCTTCATGTCTGTACTTCCAAGTCCATCTTCTAGTGGTTCTTTTTTGGTGAATGGGTTGTATTGGGACAGCGATACATCTACATGCCTTGGGACATTTGGAACATTGAATCTTTGAGGTTGCTCTTTCATCTCATCAATGTGTGTTTCCTGCATGTCCGTGCTTCCACATCTGTTTTCTAGTGGTGTTTTTTTTTTGGTGAATGGTTCATTTTGGTGTGGAGATAAACCTTCATACCATGGAACTTTTGATCTTTGAGATTGTTCTTCCTTTTCATCAATGTGTGTACCCTGCATGTCTGTAGACTCCTCATCTATCTCATCATTGTGTGAATCCTGCATGTCCGAGCTTTGAGCTTTATTTCCTGATGACGCAGAACCACCTTTCTTAAAAAACATGGTAAATGTCAGTTCAGGAATTTCTGTGTTATTTGTTTGGCTGAGAAACTTATCAAGTTTCTTATTTTTCCTGATGGTATCAATATTGTTAGCATTGAAGCATAAAATATTTTTGGGTTCTTTGTTCTTTAATTTATTTTTCAAATCTGCCATGCCTTTATCGCCAAGTTGTCTCTCCAAGTCACTAATGAGCTTTTGGCTGATTTCTGGCTCAGACACCCATCTCTCCAGTTTGGCGAATGTTGATATCCTCTTAAGATCTGTTTCAGATTCAGACAAAGCTGATATTAATAAAGTCATTTTGTTTTATTGTGAGAAATGGAAGAAGATAAATAAAATCCATTCATAATTATTTTAACCCAATGAAGGACACCCAATTTAGATTATATAAAGGATATTTTACTGAAGAAAAAATTTATACATTTTAATGTTTCACAGCCACAAATCTAAAACTTTAAAAATATTAAATAACTGTTGTCATTCTTACCAGAAATAAAATTTCTAAACATACCAGGAAATCCTATAAGATTATTATCTGTTTCATCCTCATTCTTGAGTCTGGCTTTTTTTTCTGTATGTTTAAAAAATTAAAACAAAATATCAAAAATCATGAAAGATCTAAATCACAGAAGTACCATATAAAACAACATAAGACACAAAGGGCTGTATTCAGAGCTCAGTTAAGTGCACAGTGATAATTTATTACTAAAATTGTGCACATCAGTATTGAGACCTCAGATGTAACTACAGACTTAAGTGACATTCAGAAGTTAATATTGGATTTGGATCTTGAACTTTTTGCATATTTCTTGCATGTTGTCAGCTCAAATGAAGGGAAATATGCATTCTGAAACTTCTGTTTTTGTTATTTAACATACTTCCAGTGCATATTATCATTTCAGTGCCATTTCGTAATTTAGTAAGAAAGTGAATCAGATATAGCAGTAGTGAAAAAGAGTAACAATATAATAAGTTGCTGTAAATGTAAACATAACATACTGTGACACAGTATTCAATAGATAAGCGTATACCATATATGGACATAGCGGTGATTTAAAGCGATGGGGAGACATCTAGTGACGATTAAAAGAGTTGGAATGAGTAAGACAAATTAGTAAGACAAATTATTGCCCTTGGGGTTCTTAAGATCATGCATTATGGTCAACTCTTCAGTGTTTGCTCTCAAAACCGACCTCCTTTATTGCTTAGGTTTACCTTTGTAAAGTTTTCTTCTGATTCTAAGAAGTTTTGGTTTCTTTGCTTATCCTCGAACCTATGTAAGAGACATGAAAATTTCCTCACGACAGCGTTTCCACCCACAGAACTGTCGCTCACTCAGTGTTTTTTGTCTTTCGCACCATTCTGTACAAACTCTAGAGACTGCTGTTTGTGAAAATCCCATGAGATCAGCAGTTTCTGAAATACTCAAATCAGTCTGTCTGGCACCAACAACAACCATGCCATGGTTAAAGTCACAGTTTTTCTTCATTTTGATGTTTGATATGAGCACTAACTGAAGCTTTTGATCTGTATCTGCATGACTTTATGCATTGTGCTGCTGCCACATGATTGGCTGATTGGATAATTGCATACATGAGCAGGAGTGCCTATTAAAGTAGACAGTGTATGTATGTATGTGTGTTTATATATATGTAAGTGTGTATGTATATATATATATATATATATCATATATATAACATATATATATAGATCAGCCATAATATTAAAACCACTGACAGGTGATGTGAATAACACTGATTATCTCATTACATTGGCACCTGTCTAATTGTGCCTAATTGTGATGGCCAGACAACTGGGTCAGAGCATCTCCAAAACGGCAGGTCTGCAGTGGTTAGTATCTAGCAAGTGATTTTAATATTCTGAATGAAGAGTTCAGAAAATCAATTTAATCAGCTTCATAACCCGACTCTAAATTTGAGGAAGTTTTCCTGCCTATACATTGAAATAAATATTGTGTAAATATTTTGGACTTAAATTGCTGACTCTGAATATGAATATATTCAATATATTTAATACAAATATTACAGTAACTTACTCTGTGGTGCTTCAGCCTCAGTGTCTCTCTTTCTGTGTAAAAGTTCTGTGTGAAATAAATATAAAACTGTCACAAACCTTCAAACTGAGTGAAATAAATATTAATGGTATTAATAAAATGCATATTACAAAAAAACTTTAGGCATATATATGAGAGGTCCTGTGATACTGGACAAAATTTACAACTCTACACTTAAGAGGATTACCCAGTTCTTTAAGCACATCTGACTCATTCTCCTTCAACCAATCATACATGCAGTCATAGTGCTTTGTGGTATTGAGACTCTCATAAATTTCACGAGTTTTCTTTAGGTTGGTTTTCTGGGCGTTGATGTTTTGATACAGTTCCTTTTTAATAAAGCGCTTGGCATACAGAGCATCAGCCAATCCCACTGGATTTCTTATCTTTTGTATAAATTCACTCATGTATTTCTTCAGAAAAACTTCATTATCTGCCATGGTGACTGTTAAAGAAGAAAAAGAAAAAAAGAGTTAAGTGTATAATCATGTCACTGTACAGTAATGAACAAAACTAAACATTAGGTAGGCATTGGTAGGCATCTTAAGGACCATGACCTGAGGCAATGCCACAAATTTTGTGATAGCCCCACCTACTGGTCAGAAATTACAATAACATGCCAAAAATGCTTACATCTAACTGCCATTTTTGATGCATCATGCCACATTACTTTAAAATCTCAGTCGATAGTGACAGGGCAGCTGCATGAAATGAACACTGCTTCTTGGGGAGCATTAGTGGTGCTAATGTAGTGTGGGGAAAAAATTTAGCCATGGCAAAGAAAGAGTTCAAGTTCACGTTTCCCATGAGGAAATGTACCTGATTAAACAGAACAGGTTTTAAATACAGAACACAATACAGTATTGTTATATTAGATACACTTTTTACACACATTAGATTATTAGACATTAAAGTGTTATTTCACTGAATGCTGTCCCAGTTGTGTAATAAGATGCAGTGCACAATTACTGCTACTTCATTATAAGCATGTTTTGGGATTATTGATGCTCCACAGTGCTTAAAATGCTTAAAAATGCAAAGCCCTAGGGGGGGGGTTTATACTTCTATGAGCATCTCTTTCGTGGTCAGATGCTCGCACAAGGTGAAGCATTCATACTTGCATGTATTGTGTGAGTGTCCTTTAAGAGGCTATTGCAGAACCACACCTGAATTTATCAAATTACACAATGAAGACAAGCAGAAAACAATGCAGAAAACCTGCTTATGTTCATTTATACTCTTGCGTATGCATCATTAACAGCAAGTATAATCCAAACTTCATCTAAAGCCAACCAATGCTTTCGCTGTCATTTTTAAACTAATCTCCACATGTCAAAATACCGTAGTTTTAATTATTTGCCAAATTCTGTAATACTGGCAGCATAAAAACAGTCAATACACTGTAATAAAAGTAAAACGTGTTGTTTGGGGAGGAATGTGACCCCTTTGGCTTTCTATACAAAAAGCTTTCCTCTGAGAGAGCTGCTGCTGCTCCAAAGCAACTGTGTTGTGTCTGAGACTAGAACATGAAATATATATAACAACCAGGTTTCTCTCTTTATATCATTCAGTTATCACTAAACTAAGCTTATAAAAAACACATTTTTATACGATGAGGTCAGGTTATAATTTGGGATAACAGACATAAGGCCCAGCATTCCATAAATAAACTATAACATTAATCATCTACATTAGGATATCTACAGATACAGAGTCGGAAACACATTTATACCTTTAACAGAGGTTTTTTTTTTAAACTTACAAGATTGTTTAAACACAAATACTTTTTTAAACATATGTTTAATCTCGATTTTTTTCCAGGTAACGGAAATATTTAGTATGTAAATATTCACACAGCAGCTGCGTTCATAACTGAAATCAGTTGCCTTTAGTGCATCATTTCTCGTGTTTATAAGTCAGATTAGTGAGATTGTAGGTCTACACTTACCTGTGAATGAGCAGGAGATTTGTTACACACAGCTGTGTTTCAGTTTGTGTGATCTACACAGCAGAACAACAAAGCAATTTCCTGGAAAAAGAGAGTGGCAGTTCCACAGAAATGGCGCCAAATTTGTGCTAGCCAATCAGCATCCACAGAAATGGCGCCAAAATCTATCCACATCCCCTCTGAAAAAAAGATCTTTGGCACCAAGCTAAGACTTTCGGTTAACTTTTGTCAGCAACAGAAATGAAAAGCGTAAAGCACTTAGTGAAGATGAATGAATGTTATATAACATCATGAATATTTCAAATATTTCTCTGTTTAAAATGAGAGGAAATACAGGGATGGTGAGAGAGACAAACAGGTTGATTTAGTATCTTAGTATAATGTTTATATAATTGTTATGCCTTCCAAATACTTAATATTTGTAGTTGTACAGTTTGTCTTCTGCCATTTTTACTTTGCAATACCTTGAGATCAGACTCAAATGAAAAATGCAATAAAATATTTATTATTATTATTATTATTATTATTGAATCAATTTAATTTTGTCATAAAGAGAAAAGACATTAAAATTCATATAAAATTAGCCAGCAGCATGTAGTTACTGTTTTATTAACACAATCCAATTATCAAAAAGTTGTACAATATTCTAATGAACATATTTGACATACTGAAAACAGTTTAATTTTTTTTCAAAAACAGACGTAGAACAAGTTAAAAAGCATAAATGTTTTGTAGAGCGAGTATGATTGGACGAGTCAGAATATTATAATCACATTACAGTTCTTTCTGTAAAACTCAGTTGGGGGAATGAATGTGTTCATTTATCAGCATTTATCTGAAAGCTACATTCAGAAGGTAAAATGAACTGAACAAAGCGCATGAACACACTGCAATTCAATAGCAAAAATTATAAATACTATTTTATATATAACTGAACCTTGTTACAAAACTAAAATTATGATTTTTTTTGTCACAAATCTACACAAAACAGCCCATAATATTGACGTGGGGAAAAATCTATATAGTTTGCCAATTTATTTACAAATAAAAAATATAAAAATTTGCATAAGTATTCACCCCCTCTTGCTGTGAATCCCCTAAATTAGTTCTTCTGGAAAGACACATGGGTAGTGTTGCATTAACACATTTCATCAGCAGCCTCTATTTTGGCCCTTAGTGGAGCAACATCTTTTTTTTCCCCTCAAATCTTTCATTAGTCATTAGTTAAGGTCTCAGGTTTCAGCAGATGAGAGAATACAGCTTTTCTTTCTGAATCGTTTTGAACACTGCAAGAGCAGGAGCGAATGCTTCAGAAATAAACTTTTTACACGTCTTTAGATATAAGTAACTCTCATCATATTCAATCTCCTGTTCATTCAGTTCTCCGGGACCCAAGAGCGTTGCTTTCTTAATGCCACACACAAACATGAGATAATGAACCGTGGTTTTAGTGATGATGGAGATTTTTTCATGAGTAATAAAGATGATTTGGCTTTCACTTGTGTCTGGGTTCTTGTACATCATGACAGTTTCAGCAGTAAAGCATGAATAATCGCTGTGTTCTGCCCTGTTTATAATTGAGATCTCGTCAAATATGTTCTTTAAATCACCGTCTTTACATTGTCTCACTGCCCAGTCACGAAGCAGTCTGTTTATGTCATTTTTCTTCTTGAGCTTATTTTCCTTCCTACTTCCCCTCTTGTTTCTTCCTAAAGCAGGTTCAGTATTGCTGCATGAAGGTTCTCCTGTCTGATCTTTCACTGCTCCAGATGTGGCTGTGTTGAACTCCATACTGCTGCCATCTCTCTCCTGAACAGTGTGCTGTGTTTCCTCTGGAGCTGGCATGTCTATGTCCTTATTTTTTGCTATGATCTCAGCTTCACTCTTCTCCTTTGCATCCCATAAGCCTTTGCTTGGCATATTATCAGATGGTGAAGCTGGAAAGTTTTTCTGCAGCAGCTTTGAAGGAAAAGGCTCAGAGTTATCTTGCACATTTGCTTCCTCATTATCCTGCATGTCTATGCTTCCATGTGTGTCTCCTAGCAGAGGTTCATTTTTGGCGATTGGCTCATTTGGGCATTTTGGAGATACATTTGGAGGTTGGCCTGAAGGTTGAGGTTGCCCATCCATCTCATCATAATCAGTGGAGCTTTCAGCTTTTTTTCTTTTTGGCGCAGAACTGTCCTTCTTAAAAAACATGCTATATGTCAGTTTAGGAAATGTTGCATCCTTTTTTGCACTGAGAAACCTTTCAAGTTCCTTATTTTTCCTGATATCGTCCATATCCTTAGCACTGAAACATGAGATATTTTTCAGTTTTCTGTCATTTAGTTCTTTTTTCAAAGCCTTCATGCCTTCTTCTCCAAGCTTCATCTCCAATTCACTGATCAGCTCTTGGCTTTTTTCAGAGACCCATGTTTCCAGATTGGCGAAGCTGAATCCAGTCTTGAGAGGATCTGTTTCAGATTCAGAGAAAGCTGATGTTAATAAAGAAATTTTGTTTAATTGTGAGAAACTGAAGAGATTAAAATAAGTCCATTCAAAACTTACATTATATAATAAGGATGTTTTGCCCTTGCATTTACAATA
This sequence comes from Pangasius sanitwongsei, assembly GCA_037576675.1. Classification (NCBI taxonomy): domain Eukaryota; kingdom Metazoa; phylum Chordata; class Actinopteri; order Siluriformes; family Pangasiidae; genus Pangasius; species Pangasius sanitwongsei. The sequence goes on from CM075021.1 coordinate 18,024,200, forward strand.
ATGTGTAAACTGAAGTCTTTTTACTGCGTTTCACATCCACAAATCTAAAACTTTAAAATATTAAGTAACTGCTTTCATTTTCTTAATAGAAATGAAACTTCTAAACTTACCAGAAAATTCTGTATGATTATCTGTTTCATCCACAGTTTGATTAGTGTCACCTCTATACCTTTTTTCTGTATATTTAAAAATTAAAACAAAATATTAAAAAATCATAAAACATCTAATTCACATAAGTACCACCTAAAACAAGATATGACACATGGGGACATATTAAGAATTGGGTTAATCACACAGTGTGGATTTAATTCTGAAATTACACACATCTGTATTCTCACCTCAAATGTAACCAGATTTAAGTCACCTGCACTGCACTGGAATAAAGTACTACTGTTGTTCATTTGTCGTGTTTGAGTACTTTATTCCCTGCTGAATAATGAGTGTGGAAGCCATTTTTTTAAATTAAACTAGTGATTAATGTGATCACTATAACTAGGACTAGTGATGCAGCAATATATTGGAAATATACTAGACTCCTAAGAGATTTATTTTAACACTCACCATCTTCTCATTCATATGTATATCATCAAATTAATCTTTTCATTTTTCATTTTTAAATCGTTCCTTGCTTTTACGTTATGCAGTCTGTCTTTTCAGTCTGCATTTTCTAATCCTGGGTTCCTTTGGCTTAGTAGGCGAGTGCTTGTGTTTAAAGGTGCGGTCTAAACACTGATGAAAAAACCCTGCCTCAGACACGTAAGAAAAATCTGCCAACCTTGGAGGCGTGAACTACATGCAGGTGATTTTAATAATCTGAATGTGGAGCTCAGAAAATCAACATAGGCAGCTGAATAACCCAATTCTGAACATGAGAAAGCTTCCCTGGATAAACATTAACATAAATATCGCATAAATGTTTTGGAATTAAGTCACCGAGTCTGAATACGACACTGGAATACAAATATTACAGGAACTTACTCTGTGGTGCTGCAGCCTCAGTGTCGCTGTCTTCTGTGTGAAGTAAATACAAAACTGTCACAAATTTTCAAACTGAGGGAAATGACTATTAATGACTATTAATTAACAAATAACAAATGTTAATAAGTTACTGCAAACAATTTTCTGCATATTTATAAGAGTACTTGTGGTACTGGATAAAACTGACAACAAAACATTTCCACAGATGAGGCTTACCCAGTTCTTCAAACAGATCAGGCTCGTTCTCCTTCAACCAATCATACATGCACTCAAAGTGCTTTGTGGCCTTGATATACTTGTAAATTTCACGCATCTGTTCTTCTTTGGGTTTCGTTTCGCGGATTGTATTATACATTTCATCAGATATAAGTTCTTTTTCATACAGCCTATCAGCCAAACAGATTGGGGTTCTTGTCTGTTGTATAATTTCAGGCCTGTGTTTCCTCAGAAAACTTTTCTTGTAATCTGTCATGATGTCTGTTAAAGAAAAAGAGAACAGAGAGTTAGAGTACAACCATGTCACTGCACAGTGTTGTAATTTTAATATTTTATAATTTAGATTATTTTCTTCTTTCTGTTACTACTATTATTATTATTATTATTATTATTATTATTATTATTATTATTTGATTTGCTCAATTATTTGTGCTTAGATTTATTATTTGATATCAATGAATATTAATGTAACTAACAATAAATTGTGATGTTTTTTAACTTTACACATAAAACAATGATTTAGTGCAGTATTCAGTACACTTCAGTATTCTCTGCACTTCAATACTCTGTACACTTGACCTTTTCTAGGTAATAAAACAATAAAATAATAAAGGACACTTGCAAGGCATTTATTAAAAATTAACTAAAGTTATTCTATTATTATCCTATTTATTGCTTTCTCCACCCAAATCTTCTATCAGACCACATTTACTGTAAAATCTCCGTAGATCCTGACAGACCTGCTACATGACATGAACACTGCTTCACTGCGTTATGTAGCGGATTAAATAGAAAGGGTTTTACATAAAGAACACAACAAGCAAACGCCTAAAGCGACGTATAGGACATACAGTGAAGGCTTTGCTTTTCAGTGTGGTGTGTTTTCCTCGTGTCATAAGTGAAAAGTAACACCATCTGTGTATTGTTTTTCATGTTCCTCCCCAGTATGTTTTTTTTTTTTTATTATTATTTTTTTATCTGACCTGTAGTCTACTCCATAAACAAGTGCAGAGCTTTTTGTTTCCTCTGTGGTGAACACTGGCACACGTAATATTTTGGAACGCCAAAAGGGTCACATTTCGCCATAAAACAATAATTTTATTACAAAGGTGCAAATATAATACAGTTTCAATATGTGTACACGTGCAACTGCATCTGCTATGCGAGCAGCATTGTTCACATAGTTGTGTGTATCATATGCATATCTCGCAGATTAAAAGCTCTATCCACTAGCTCTATCTCTGGCTGGGAATGAAATATCTTCAGTTACTATTTCCGATTTTGCTCTAAAGCAATGAACCTGGCAACAATGAAGGAAGTAACTTTATTGTTTTATCTTCAATGACAGTATCACCAGTGTAACTGCTATGAGATCAATCTCATCCAGAAAACAGAGAGCATGTTGTTACGTGTCAGTCCCTGCTGAAAAAAAACAAAACAATAAAAACCATCATAAAAATTCTAATGGTTTCCACTACAAACACCATTACAACTCACCAGCTGTTAACCATTGCAACCATTACCAAATGGTTTCCATTATGTAGTAGGATGTATTAAGTATGTAGGTCGTTAATCGTATCCACTAGACATAACATGCCACCAATAGAAGGCAACAAATTACCAGTAGAGGCCCACAGGGACCATTACAGTTTCCATTAAAACCAACACAATTCCCACTATAACCATTAAAACCATTACAAATTCTATGAGGGTTTCTACTGTTTTTTTTTTTTTTTTCAGCTGGGAGGCACTCACGTGACCTCACATCACACCCCCACTATTTAGGTGATATTGCACCAGGTGTAAAGACAGTGTTAATTTAACACAAGTGATAAACCAAACAGTCACAGGATACATGCAGCAGCTGTCATGCAGCTGGCTTTCCTAAAAGGCAAACGGGAAACAATAAAAACACTGCATGGCCCCACTGTATGACCCCTTTGGCTTTCCATACAAAATCATTCCTCTGAGAGAGCTGCTGCTCCAAAGCAACTGTGCTGTGTCTGAGACTAGAACATGAAATATATATAACAACCAGTTTTCTGTCTTTATATAACTCAGTTAAGACTAAACTAAACTGATACACATTTCAGTTTTGAACGCCATGTGGAAGAAAATATCAAATCCAGCCTCACCTTGTGGTTTTCATCTCTGCTGTCTGTTATTTTCTCATGTTCTGTTGAAAATATGAAAGTTTTCCTTCCTTCACACCTTCTAACTGTGGCATTATGTAATTTGGAATAACAGACACAAGGCCCAGCATTCCATAAATAAACTATAACATTAATCATCTACATTAGGATATCTACAGATACAGAGTCGAAAACACATTTATACCTTTAACAGAGGTTTTTTAAACAAGACTGTTTAAACACAAATACTTTTTTAAGCATAAATTTAATCTTGATTTTTTTTCCCCAGGTAACGGAAGTATTTAGTATGTAAATATTCACACACCAGCTGCCTTTATAACTGAAATCAGTTGCCTTTAGTGCATCATTTCTCGTGTTTATAAGTCAGATTAGTGAGATTGTAGGTCTACACTTACCTGTGAATGAGCAGGAGATTTGTTACACACAGCTGTGTTTCAGTTTGTGTGATCTCACCTGAGCTGAACTGTGATCTACACAGCAGAACAATAAAGCATTTCCTGGAAAAAGAGAGAGGCAGTTCCACAGAAATGGCGCCAAATTTGTGCTAGCCAATCAGCATCCACAGAAATGGTGCCAAAATCTCTCTAGCCAATCAACTACATCCCCTCTGCAAAAAAGACCTTTGGCAACAAGCTAAGACTTTCGGTTAACTTTTGTCAGCAATAGAAATGAAAATGAAAGGAAACTGCCCCCTTAAAGATGACAAGCCTCATTCATTCATTTACACACACACTGTCGTGGAAAACTTTCTTAATCCAGAATAAAGAAGAAATTACTTTCCAAAATAAAGGGGTCTTGGATGCCAAAAAATCAAACTTTACTGAATCAGCCAACAAAGCCGAGATGTCTAGTTCATCTGATTTACACTGTCATCGCCCATGCTTTTATACAACAGTGAGCTCATAAGGTGGAGTTTTCTCATTTTTCTTTTAATCATTCCCCTGATCTCTCTCCACCATTGTTTCAACATCCCCGTACCTTCTCTTTAATTGTGGAGCAAGCTCAGCTAGTCTGTTTTTTAAAAAAAATGTTTAATATTAATATTTTAACAATACAATTTTTAAGAGATCACAAACGTGGTCACAGATCACAAAGGTAAAAAAGATACATACTTAATATTGATTCACACACACAGATATACTTATAAAATCATATGCTGTAAATGCTGATTTAACATAAAATCACAACATAAAATCATACTCTTCATGATTAAAATGTACTCATGATTAATCATACTTAAGAGAATTCTTCTATAACACACACACACACACACACACACACACACATATATATATATATATATAAAATGTAACCTGCTGAAGAAATGACAGAATCTATTAGGCTCCAAATCTTACATTTATATTATATATACAGTCAGGTCTGGAAGTATTTAGTATGTAAATATTCACACAGCAGCTGCCTTCATAACTGAAATCAGTTGCCTTTAGTGCATCATTTCTCGTGTTTATAAGTCAGATTAGTGAGATTGTAGGTCTACACTTACCTGTGAATGAGCAGGAGATTTGTTACACACAGCTGTGTTTTAGTCTGTGTGATCTCACCTGAGATGAACTGTGATCTACACTGCAGAACAATAAAGCATTTCCTGGAATAAAGAGAAACTTCCTGAAATAAAGAGGTAAAAAACTCTGCAAACACACCTCCTTTTTTACCTGTTCATACCTGCTATGACTTTCGGTTGTCTTTTAGAAAGAAAAGAGAAAGGAAAGAGATAGGGAAAGTCCCACATAAAGAAGATATACGCTCTATCTATCTATCTATCTATCTATCTATCTATCTATCTATCTATCTATCTGTCTGTCTGTCTGTCTGTCTGTCTGC